>QLNU02013614.1:3164887-3188589 GCA_006491805.2 Dysdera silvatica | reverse complement strand
ACTCTGAAATTCTAATCATTTGAATAGCATACCCTAATTTGCATTTCCTGAAAGTTTCAGCTCAATCACATGATTCCTTCATGGTGTTGCAATTTTTACAAACATGAGTTTTTTTGCAAACCAGATATTTTTCATAAATTTAAAATTAACTTGTAAATTTTCATCTGTTCAAATGTATTAACGATTCGGTAATTTAAATGGCATAGCAATTCGTCAATTTAAATAAATCAATCAAGTAAATTGCAAACTTATTTATTCGAATAAATCACTAATTTATTAATTCAAATAAATCCCAAATTTACTGATTCAAATAAGTCACAAATTTATTAATTCAAATAAATCACAAATTTATTTATTCAAGTAAATCACAAATTTATTAATTCAAATAAATCACAAATTTATTTATTCAAGTAAATCACAAATTTATTAATTCATATAAATTATAAATTTATTAATTAAATGTAATCACAAAATAATTCATCCAGATAAGTCACAACATTATTAAAATTCACAAAGTAATTAAAATAAATCACTGATGCGAGTGTGCGTGTGTGTGAATAATTCATAAATTTTAATTTTTAAAAATGAAATAGTTCACCAAATCAAAATAATTCCCATAAACCATGAATTTATTAACCCAGATAAATCAGCAATTCTGTCAATCCATTAATTCATTAATTCCACGTACATAACCTGCTAAGTTCATATAATTGCCTAATTATGATAATTTATTTCCCCTTTAAGACACTGCAAGATGCACGATTCAATGAGATGAAGGAAAAGATTGCCCTTGTAATTCACAGTGATGCTCACTATCAAAAAGGATCCCTCAACATGCGAACGCAAAAATGCTTTGTTGTGAAAGTAAGTTTTCCCCCCTCATGGGTTACAATTATGATTTTGAAGTGTTAGAATTGTACTACTTTTGGTCATGCCTAACTAAGTATGTCACAGTTCGGTAGTTGCTTTTAGCCAACGGTCCTATCTCGGAGAACATCTGTTCTGTCTGTGACATCATGGTACAAGCAAGCTGAATGTTTTTTCCCCCATCATACATGTACTTACACTATGCCTCCTTATATGAGAAGACACTAAGGTGAAAAAATTCAGAAATTCACCACTAGGTTTGTACAGATAATTCCGCCCTATCTATAGGCGTAGAGTCTTCATAATAATTGGGGGGGGGGGAGCAAACAAATATCTGTACAGTGGCCGACAAAACAATTGCATCACCTGTGGAAAATGGTAAAGTTTGCAAGTAACGTGTTTTATGTTTTATGCACAGATGCTGTTGTAAAAGCAAACCTTTAGGAATAAAATGCCATAAAAGTAAGTTAATTTAAACACCTAATTACTGAGAATAAATACTGAAAGCAAAAAATTCACTATTTCTTCAAAACGTGGGAAATGTGGCATGGAGTAATTGAGACACATATGCAGTAGTTAATAAATCAATTTTACACCAGTACAGTCCTGTTCCATGAGAGTTGATGCTATTACATGCAAAGAAACACTTCAATACTTTGTAGATCCTCTGTGAGCTGCAATGGCAGCCTTGCAGCAGTCCGTCATCGACCACATCCACTTCTGAACGTAATTGTGGTCAAGTTCATGGAATCAAACCCTTATAATGCTTTCCTGCAATTTAATTTTGGTAGCTGGCTTCTTTGCAGCCATTTTAGTACCCATTAGATGCCAACAATTTTCAATGGAATTTAAATCGGGACTTTTCCCAGATCAGTCCAAAGCTTTGATACCAAATTTTTTGAGAGACAAGTGCGCCTAAAGGGAGAAAACAAGGGACAATTATTTTTGCAATATGTTTTAGCTTTTGGACATTAAAACCTACAAATGGCACAACAAAATCGTATATTAATAAGTTAGATTGCACTTACCGATTTCGTTTTATCACAGGGTGCTAAGTCTTGTTGACAAATGCATTTTTTGGTAACTTCATAATGATCCCTAAAAACTGGCTTTAATCACCCCTTCAAGACGTTAGTGTTAATTGATGCATCCACAGTTCCTGTAAGAAGTTCATCATGTCATCCAACTCCTCTGCTGGACACGCATCCCCAGACTATTTAGATCACTGGAAACTTCACATGTGGTGATATGCAGTCCGAATGATATGCTTCACTTTTTCATCTCCTGCGAACATGCCGCTTACTGTCCGATCCATGCAGTTTGAAGTTTGATTCATCCGAAAAGATGATGATGATGTCCCACTAATGGGTGTATGTAAACATTAATGGGTGTAAATGTCCACTTTGTCCTTGAAAGATGTTTTTGACTGAGCAAGTAGCTTCTGTATGATTGTTTTGATGAGTAAATGCTTTTTCTTGGGCCAATTGTCATGCAGACCATGTTCTGTAAGACATCTGTGCACTCATATGAATACCACAGGCGGTCTGATATTCAAATTTTAAATTTGCAGCACTTGTATGATGATTATGTAGACACAACTATTTCGGAAATCGATCTTCAGAAAGTGTCATCACCCCCTTATGGCTTGATCTGGCCCTTTTATCGATGTCACCAGTTTCACAGTTCAAATTAATCACCCTGCAAGTTGTAGACTCATGGCATCCTATTTTTGTGTGTGCTATAATACTCGTTGAAAGCCCTTTTTTGACTAAAACAAATGCCACACTGTTTTTCCGTGGTGTTAACTGAGTATATGCAGGCATGCTTTCACAGCAGAAAAAAAATATTGTCCGTTCTTCCCTTTTGTGCTCTATTTATGGGAAACGGATGATACAATATTTCATAACCTCTATATGATGCAACTGTCACATGCAATGATCTCATAATTTGCTTTCCAGAACCTAAAATTAACTTTAGGCAAAAAGTATTGTGCTTTAACATCACAGAAGGTTTATTTTGGGAGGTGATGCGATTTTTTTGTCCACCACTGTACATTTATACATTACAATATGTGTAAAATTGCAATTTATTTCAAATTATTGGAGGAGGGGCTCTGCTGGCCCACATAGCTCTGTGCCTATGACCCTATTCATAAGAATAGTTAATAAATATGTATAAATTAGAAGGAAAATGAAAAACGTATAAAACTTGCTGATGCTTTATTTTGTAATTATAAAATCTTTGCTTTGTCTTATGTCACTTGAGCTGTCTTCGGTTTGTAGTAGGTTTCTTTTTAATTATTAGTCAAAGATTTGTGGATTTTGATATTACATTTGAATGTGCTCGAAACTAGAGAAACTTTTGAACGTTCAAGAGTATTTTCCGCTTTTCACATCAGTTATCGGCAGTGCCTTCTTAACAGATGGGCCAATATCTAGGGCTCTGACTCAAACAGGTACCCCAAATTGGCAAAGGGTTTATTGTATATTTTTCTTCTTTAAAAAATTAGAAACTCAAAAGTTAGTGTAAAAAAAGCCTCCCCCCCACAAAAAAAATCAGATTGTTCCTAGGACTCTTGAATGCATCAAGATAGCCCTAGTTACCAGTGGTGTGGCAGTTAAAAAATTATGGGGCTCAAGTAGTTTTAAAGAAGATCATGTGATGCAGCATTATAGGACATAATGTGTTTTGATATCCAGTGAGTACTTGTACCCCCCTGAGCCCTCTTTCCAGTGCTAATTACTAATCTAGATTTTAAAAACAAAGAAGGTGGGGGTACATGTCATGTTAAGAATGTTTTAAAAAATGACGCGCTTCATTATTTAGTTTTTAGGAAATAGCCACACTAGCATAACCTTATTAAGGATGTGTGACAAACATTCGTGACGTAAGAGAGGGGGGCTCTCACCTTCCACTGAAGAGCAAGGCACGTTGTTGTGTTTAATACCATAACACATAGTCTGTAATAAAGTTGCTTGAGACATCTCATCCCTATAATGTTTGAATTGCTACACCCCTGACCAACACCATCACTTGCAACGCTACAAATTTATCGCATTCCCATCATGTTCTTGTATATAGCTCGTTATTAATATGTAATTTTGTAAGTTCAGCCTTGGCTTGCAATATCTCATATATATATTGTAATGTATCTTTCCACTATTGATAAGTAATATACTGTAATATTAAAATTGTTCAGTGAATATTTTGTTATCTATAATAGGTTAAGATTTATTATGGGTAAAGTGTACACTAATCGATAAGGCTGTAAGTTAGTGTGGGGTGTCTCCACTGATCATGCAAATTATCTGCTGAGTTGTAACCGTGAGAATATAAAGGTCAAGGGTATGAATTTAAGAGAGTTTTTGTTTGGAATTGGCGCAGGCGCTGAGTTGCATGCAATGGAGAGCAGTTAGTTTTTATTTTATTTGTTTGTACTGTTGAGCTCGGGGATGATAATAAAGTAATTGTTAACAGAAGAGTTCAGCCAGCGTAAGTTCCCGTTCATCATACCGTTAAACACGAATGGCAGGTAGTCCGATTTCTAGCGTTTCTCGGAAGGTCACGAACTGTAAACCAAACAGGACAAATCAGTAGCGGAGGTAGTTGATCCGAGGATTAAACTCCATAGAGGACAACGGGGCTGGGCTAAATTAGTCGAATTAATATATTACTGTGATATTTACAATAACAGATTGGTCAGTTAACAAGTATGGTATAGAGGCCAAAGGAATAACAGGAAGGTACGTTGATCCAGTGGGACATCCATATAATGAACATGGGTTGTAACTCTTACAGGTAGGAGTTACAGCTTAAAACGTTTAGCTGAAGAGTTGGGGTTCCGATCCATGCAGTGAAAACATTCACAATGAATAGGTGGGACCTCCTAAAGGTCTGACCGTGTTAAGCTTTTACTCTAAGTATTTTATTAATATTTATAATTTTATGTTAACGTTGTTATGCTCTTATTGTGTTATTGATAATTAGTGACTTTGACTAATTATAGTGAACTCTGGGCGCATTAGATACAGTCGCAGGCTCTTTGGCCCGATATTATTTAAGTGTGCCATCAACTCTGAAACCTTGAAGGATTTGTTAATAGAAGTTGTTCATTTTAAAATGTTAATTATCATGTTCTTATGTTTTTGGGCCTTAATAAATATATTCCAAAGAAACTGTGTTGTTAATTCACACACACACCAATCGTTTTGGAACCCAACCATTAGGTAAAGTGATGTGCGCAATTAGTCGAGTGGGAATAGTGTTGCAATACACTTGTTAAAAAATGTGTACCAGTAGCTTTTTTAATACCGTTTTATTGATTCAAAATCAATTTTGAATTGTACTATCTGCTATAACTGTACAAAGGGCGATCGAAAAGTATCCAAACTGGATTTATTTAAAAAAAAAAAAGTACAAGGCTTACTGCTTTGAAATTTAGTCACCTTCGAAGTATTTCCTTCCCAAAACCACACACTTGGCCTAGCGCTGTTTTCACTATTCAAAGCACTTTTTGAAGTCATCTTTTGAGATAGGGAACAGCTGCTTCATTGCATTCTTTTGAGTTTCTTCAATGCCCTGAAATCTTTTTCCTTTCAAATAGAACTTAATTTTTGGAAATAGGAAAAAAAGTCACAGGTCTGACAGCCACCCTATTCACCAGATTTTTCTCTCTGTGACCTTTACTCTTCCAAAAATCAAATTTTATTAAAAAAAAAAAGATTTCAGGACATCGAAGAAATTCAAAAGAATGTGACAAAATGGCTGTTCGCTATTTCAAAAGATGACTTTACAAAGTGTTTTGAGCAATGAAAATAGCACTGAACCAAGTGTGTGGCATTGGAAAGGAACTATTAAATTACAAATCTGTAAGTCTTGTACTTTTTTAAATAAATCCAGTATGGATACTTTTCGACTACCCTTCATGTACCGTGAATTTTTAAATATTTTCTGAATAAAACATTTTTTGATGATGAAATGTTAAGTTTTTTTTTCTAATATATTATAATCATTGTCTCATGTGTTACCTTATCTTAGCCGAATATAAATGGGTTACTTGATATTGCCCGTCGTACTTACTCAGAAATCGTGAGCGATATTTATGGTTAGTGTATTATATTTTTGTTTCCTAAATTATACTTAATTACTATAATATCAAGTTTTTGCATATTGTGAAATTAAAATGATAAGTTTTAATTTTCATTCATAAATAAATGAACATTATATATATATATATGAATAAAAGAATAACTTAAACGTTATAAATTAAAAACAATGTATATAACTAAAAATAAGGACATAAAATTATAGAAAAAGTATAAAATATGAATATTAGAGAGATATAGAGCCTTCTTAAAGGGTAAATTCCCCTTTTCTACAGTTTCGGTGGGTTTTTTTTTTAATATTTTCTTTGATATTGGTTTTTTCTTTCGTAGTTTTATAATTTGTTTTTATCTGGTGTTTTTGATCCATGATCAACCAAAGCTTATAAACTAAGGGTGCAAGCAGGAGGGAGCTTAAGTACTGTAATGGTTGGAACAAAATGTTTTCCTTTTCCTCCCACTCCCCCTTCTTTTGTATCTGGCTTTGACCACTTATTTTAATTTATATAGGCCTTGCTGGCCAAGCACGTATAGGCATGGCGAGTGGGGCTGGATTAAGACTATAACAACATTAAGACTATAGTGGACCAAGGGCACACTGGAAAAGATGAACCTCCCCCGCCCCATATTGCATGAACAAAGTTCACTCCACCAGTCTCAACAATGTACTGAACATTTTAAAATTTTATTAATTTCGATATTTTGTGCAATAAGTAAATGAACAGTTTACTCGTAAACTTGTATGTTGCATTATTTCTCTCTCCTCTATACAATAATTTTTGCCACCCACGTATTTATTACAGCTCAAACTAGAGCTTATTGGTTTTGGAGAAAAAGAGACGCTTTCCCCATCCTGGATTCGAACCAGGGTCCAGGAACCAGTAGTCCTTGAACCGTAAAACCACAAACAAACATTATATTTTAGTGTTCTAATTGCCGTCGTGCGCCTCAGGTGTGGCCTGTCCGTATGTGTCCTGTGGATAATCCTGTCTTGATGACAATTTATATGTTGAGTTATTGGATTGACTGTGGGTCAGGGCGATTGCTCTTTCTCACCATGCTTGGCGCAGCATGGTGATGGTTGTCCTTGTGCCATAAAAATACAACTAACTAATTTATATAGTGTTTTTTTACAATAAATTGCTTTAGATTTTTTTTTTTTGTGCACTCTTTCAGAAATGGTGAAACAGTTGGCGGAACAATTTAACTTGCCTTTACATCTTGGGTACAGCAGTACTCGAGGTTTTTTCATGCAAATATATGTTAATTCAAAAGCAGGCTATCCTGAGCCAAAACTGTCTGCCATGTTCATTAAAGTTGTCAAGAAACGCAATGTCGTTACTTTCACATCGAAGGATTTGGTATGTTAATTGATTTATATGCAGTATGCAGTGCACAATGTATACATGCATAATATGAACTATAATATTATTATTTTTATACTTTTGCATATAAATGTATTAATTATTTGTTGTTTTTCCACAGATTAAATATAATGGTATGTATTTTTATTTATTAATTTTTAAAATTAATTTTTTTTAAATTTGCCGAAAGCTGAGCAAGTCAACTCTTTTGACAAATAGGGTACGTTCATGCAGATCGCATAAAGGAGTCACTAAATGAAATATTGCCTTAGTATTCTTTTCTTTTACATTATATTCCTTTTTTATTTTACATGTTCACATTTTGCTGTATTAAAAAAAAAAAACTCTGATTCAATTTTTTTAATTATAAATACAGCAAAATACTATAATTGTTAGGTATTATCCAGTGATAAATTAATTACATACTGAATAATTAATTTGTAATATTTATAAAAGTTTTGGGAAAATACAATTCAAATTATAATATTCTCTCTTTTAAATATAATATAATTTGCAGAATACTTACGTTTCAAATGGTAAAAAATAACACACTTGCTGATATTGAAAGGTTGGATTATATACCCCCGAATATAATTATAACGCAAGTTTTAGAAATAATCTTAATCCTAAAACAGCTGAATGCAATTATTTGCTGCAAAGTAAATTAAATTGGATCTAGATTTGCAATGAAATTCCGGAATATCGTAAAAATACATGGAAACGATGAAGTGAATGGTTTTACAAGAATATTGAAACGTTCGACGTTATTGCTAGACGTTACTTTGATTAATCAGGTGTTCTTTTTATTCCTTTCTTTTTCAATCATTCTTAAAATTGGCCAGTTCATTTGCAACAAGAAATTAGAAAAAAATAATAATAAAACTCATTTGTTCTGGCAACTTTATTTTTCAATGAAAAAGTTTTCCATTTGGTAGTCATTTTAGAGGTTGAGAATGATTGTATAATAATGGTGCATGTATGAATTTTGGGATAGAATTAAATATGCATTTGTTTATCTTAGGCTTTTTTATGGTTGAAAAAAATGGGAGAGTTGATTTCGTTTTCATTCAAAAGCGAAGGGTTTATCTTGATTAGTGTGAAGGGTAAAGAGAGAAAAGAAGGGTGAAAACAATGAGCATTCAAGATGTGTGACCAAAACAAGTTGGAGCCTATCCATTATTAATGAATAAATGCAATAAAAAGGTAAAACCCCTTTTAAGAAAGAACTACGAAACTAAAGAAAAAGATCTGACCAACATGTGCAGGCAGTATAAAAGGACTCCATTAGAATAGATAGATAGTGGTTATTTGTTTCGACATCATATCCGGATTTTGTGGAAATTTTATAATAATATAGTCAGGACAAATTTCCCATATATTATTCATATATTAGAGTCTTTCCTATGAAGCTTGCTAAAGGATTTCTAAATTTTGACATAATAACCAAGTTGTGATAACCGGATTCGACTGTATATTATATGTGAAATCAAACTAGCTGAAATCTTTTGTTTATTATATCCTGGTTCATTATAATCGAGCTTCTCTATACATGACACGTAATCTCCAGAAGTGTCCAAGTTCGATCCTTGATAAGTTTTCCCATTGTATAATAATTTGGAAGTGGATGTCCGTCTCATCTCAAGTTGAATCATCTTACAACAAGAAGTGAAGGCAAGTAACTTAAGACAATAAAAAAAATAATAACATGAGATAATAATAACATAAGAACAAAAATAACATAAGACAATAACAAAATAATGCATTAACAAAATAACGTAACATAGACCAATAGCAAGAAGTAACGCCGAGATAACAACAAAGAAGTAATATCATGGGCAATATAAAAATAATAACATAAGACAATAACAAGGTAATAACGCCAGACGTAACACAAAGTAATAACATAAGACAATACCAAAAATAATAACATAAGACAATAACAAAAGTAATAACATAAGACAATAACAAAAGTAACATAAGACAACAAAAAAGTAATAACGTATGACAGTAACAAAAATAATAACATAACTGAGTTCTCCATATGTTTGTATTTGATTTATTTTATGTTATAGTATCGTGAGTGAGTTGATTGCTGAAATTCGGGGCAGCATTGCCTGCCTCTATGAACTAACCGAAGCGATCTCTACTTTGGATTTCTTGGTGGCCTTAGCCCATTATTGCAGCCTAAACAAATGCGGTATGTGTTTGTAAACCAAATTCTTGTTCAACTAATATGGTTTTCTGTATTAAAGCCGCTTTGCTTTAATAAAGGAAATTTAAATTTCTTCCAATTCTAGCCCCCGTTCATGTCACGCTTCACATTATCACTGAAATCTTGTGTCCTATTAAGACAATACAGCCTCACATGCCAGTTTCCTCGTCTTCTACACTACTCTCTTCTTACGATGCGGCACCTGAACATTTGCCTAATATCCTGGCATTCAGTCTTTACACCGCCCCTCACACCCTGACAGTGTCCTTCATTTTCTCTAAGTACATGGTCAATTTACATGTTTGCATGAAGCATGACATGAATGAAGGCATGAAATGAAATAAACGATTATTGTGTAGAAGGTCCCTTTATATGTTCGTTAATCTATCAGATGGGAAATTATTAACTAATCATCACATAACCATCCCAACCCATTGTCGGGACTGACCTACAGTATAATGCTGAGGAGATGGGCTCTAACGAAACTATCAATTCAAGAAGATCAATTTTTTGTGTGGGAGTTAGGGAGGCTATGCGATAAATAGCTGTTTTTTGTTTTGTTTTTTTGGCAATGGCCAGTTCTGTACAAAATAAACAAAGATCCCCCTATTGCTACATATATCTTCTTTTAATTAATCAACTCTTCCATGTTAAACTAATATAACAACTTCTTGGGATCAACTCGTCAGCGTTAGACAGTACCAGGCCTGGAGACAGGATGAAGAGGCAACTGGAGCAAGGCAAAGGGTATATGGGGCACAAAGCACCCCAAGATTATTCTATATATATATAAATAGCTCTGTGGGGGAACTGGAGGCACAAGCATGGGGCAATTGGGGCTAAGCCCTTGCTGGCCCCAGCTTGGCAACAGGCCTGGACAGTTCATGTCTTTCCAGATACATTTCAAATATGAATGTGATTTGAAATTCTTCGCTCGCTCTTTACGGGAGATAGGAAACACTTAAACAAACTTTTCTGTTTCGTTAATGAAACTATGTCCACAAATGTAACTCAAAATTTCACAACAAGCATGTGTACGTGCATTGTCATGCATCCAAACATAAACGTTGTGAAGATTAAATAATCCATCCCTCCATGTGTGAAAGGATGAAGGATGTTCACCTGTGAAAAGCATTATGCAACTGGAAGTTACATCTCAGAGGATATGTATGCATTAATGGAAAAACGTTGACTTGCCAAGCCCGGCTACCCAAACAGAAATTTATTCTATAAATAATATAGTAATCAGGAAGGCAATTAAGATAAAAAAAAATAATAAGCAGTGAAGGAACAGGGTAAATTAACTTCAAACATCCAGAGGATAAAGTTTTAATTTTAAACAAATTAATATTTTAAATCCTCGTAAGTTCAATAGGAAGATCATTTCAAGTTCGAGGGCCAATGTGATTAACGTGGAAAAAAAAAAACCAAAAAAAACTGAAAATTATTTCATGCTGCAGCAATCGAAAAATTGATATCTTGCCGAAAAGGAAATTTAGAAGGACGCAAATGAAGAACAATTAAAGTTGAAAATTTATTTAACTGAATCGCTTAAACATAAAAATAGATTATAAATAACTAAGTTACGTAAAGATAAAATATGAAAATACAACCATTGATTAGGAGTAAAGAAATTAGCCCTATGTTGGAGAGGACGAAGAAACTGAACCTGAATACATTGAATTCTATTAACAGTAGTAACGCCAACGTGAGTCCAGACATTAGAACAGTAAAACATGAAAGGGAAAAAAAGAAACATAGTAAACTGAATAAACAGCATGAATGGGAAGAACAGAAGCAACATATCTAGCAATACCAAGAGATGAAGATAATCTGGAAACATTGAAGCCAATATAAGGAGTTTGTGTGTTTGGATTTTTATGGCTTAATAGCAACTAAGCTATACTGTGCCAGACATGGTAAAATCAAAGATCATTGTATAAACCAGTTCTCTGTAAAAATTTAAAGATGTATGTATAGTCAGCATGGTCATTTAAAATGTCAGAGAATGATGAAGAGTTAGAAGTAAAATTACGAGCAAGGTTATAATGAGGACATTGAGTTAAAATATGTAAAATCGTGATGGGTGCATTGCACACTTAGCAAATGGAATATAAGGAGTCCAAAGCAATTCTTTATTGAAAATGACTTCCAAAAATTTCATAGTATCAGAATATGGAATTAAATTATTGCCAACAAAAAATGGAGGAGGAGGAGACTGAAGACTGCAATGACCCCAAAAAATGACGTATTGTAACTAACCTCATTAACTTTCAACTTATTACTAACATGCCATGATAGAATGAGAGAAATCTGAGAATGGGCTATTTCCACAAAAGAAGAAGGATCAATATTAGATGTAATAAATGCAGTGTCATCTGCAAAAACTATAGGAGGAGCAAAAGAAAGAACTTGAAACATATTTTGAATTCTTGAAAAACTTTTTTTCTCTTAAATACTTTGAATTCTTTGTTTTTTACCTAGATAATTTTTTTTTTTTTTACTGTTACTGTTTTTTAACATAACTTTATACATATCTTCATGGAAAATACATTATGTGCCTGCGACCGTCCTCCATGATGTAATGTTGTTTTCCAGCCATTTTTTGGTTTACGTACTTTTCCTGAATCAGTGCATACCTTACCATCAGGTACCCATCACCCCCACAAAGAATAGATACATGCAGGAAGCCATCAGAAACTACTTTTGGAGTGATGTGGAAAGGAAGATGCGAAGGGGTACATAATGTGCACTAAGGCCAATGAATTACTAGTAGTGAAGTTATCCAACTTCTTTTCTTCATTTTAATGTACTGTAAATGTTTTTCTATCATTTCAGTGAAACCTGTATTTTCTGATAGCTTGGCTATAAAAAATGGCATGCATCCCATTTTGATGAAATGCAGAAATGTGACAGTGATACCAAATAGCACGGTATGTTCTCATCTTTTTCTGATTTGTTATCTTTTAAAGTAGCAGTTTTTAAACTGTGGCCCATGGACCACTGAGGTCCGTGATATTCCCACAAGGGGTCTGCAAAAACTTAGACACCTTGATCTCTTTTACCATAAAAATAAACATAGAAAGCCGTCAAACAACGTAGAGTTGGAACGTAAAATTCAACTTTAAAATGCTAAGCCTAATATAACAAGGCTTATATATGAAATGCAGTGAAATGTGTCTTGTGGGAGCAGAACCCACAACCTCTTGGTATCCGGCCAAATGTTCTTCTAACTGAGCTACAGATGACCGATCATCCTTCCCTCTGCCAGCTATATAAAGCTACACTATAGATTAGTTTTGAAATGGGGCAGTGCCTGGACTGCTTTTTAAACCAAATCGACGTCTAAGAAGTGAACATCTAAAAAGCAAGAATAGCAGAGCTTGTTCCCAAAGGGTACATTCTGTATGCGCCACATACTCTCAAGAAATTTTGAAAAATACCGAATATGTGCCCCATACTCTCAAGATCTCAAAAAAGTTTTTGTATTTACTGGTTTTTGGGCAATTTTCAACAAAGTTCAGTCTTCTTTTTTTTTTTTTTTTTATGAGTCATTTACGAAATTGAATGGAAACGAATGAGGAAATGGTGAAAAAGCCCTGAACTCCACGTCTCAAAATAATATCCTATGTACGACCAGGAACCAGGGGAGAAATGAAAAACTGATGAAAGTGGCATCCAGCAGCGTAGCGTACATTTCCAGCACCTGGGGCAAGTTTAGTATTGAGCTCACTAAAACCTGTTAGTACTGAGCTCACTAAAACCTGTTAGTACTGAGCTCACTAAAACCTGTTAGTACTCACTTTCACCAGTATAGTATTGAAATTTTGTGCCCTGGGCTTTTACCCCAGTAGTATCCTCTCCCATGAAATGTCACTGATTTCAACTGTCACCTTGGGCTTAGATAAATGATAGACAACAAGTCAAATACCAGTTAACATGGCGAGGTGACATCACAAAGTCCAGTAACCCCGCAATTACAATACTCTTTAATTAAGACAGCACCGCATACTCTCAATAATTTTCTTCAGGACAGCCCTGGAGACTAGTGTGATATTAAAGTCCGGAAAATTTTCTCATCGTAGCCAATGATGTGGCAACTTAAATGATTTCACGGTGCCTGCTGGGAACCGAACCCATGACCTCTGGTATCACTACCTCATTTCAAAATTGATCTACAGTGAAACTTTATATGCACTCGCAGAGACAAAGGTGATCGGTCATCTGTAGCTCAGTTGGAAGAGCACTTAGCCAGATACCCAGAAGTCGTGGGTTCGGTTCTCACCATTTACTGTGAAATCATCCTTTTCTTTGCTAGCAATTTATCATCTAATATTATCACATCATTGGCTGTGATTAGAAAAATGTCTCGACTTTGAATCAATTAGTTTAATAAGGATATTATGAAATGTGTGCATTTATGTGTTCATCCCTTTTTTCCAAATTTAAAGCAAGTTGATGAGCAACTATAATAAATATTTGTAGCACTTTAGAGTTTTAAGTCTTCTGTACTAGGCATTCAGAAAATTTTTAACAGGGATTCATAGTAATAAAATTATTTTTTAAGTTTAAGATCCGCTGTTGTGAAACATTTACTACATAAAAAAAAGTTTTTGGGTGCAAATGCCATATTGGAATTTTTACTTTCTTGAAGTTTTTACTTGCCTTTGTGCAAGTTTTCTTCAGAAGAATCTGGATTTCCAAAAGTTAAATCAGTCCTGCCCTCCAGAAAAGAGTTTAGAAAGGTATAGGAAAATGTCAGTATCATTAAACGCATCCAAGAATGTTTGTCTATAATGATAAATTGTCTACAATGATATCTTTTCTAGTCCTCTTGAATGTCATTATAAGAGGTTTCACTGAGAATAAAAAGAAATATTGTTACAATAAATCTTTTTATTTTTCCACAGTTCATGTCGAATGAAAACAACTTCATCATCATTACTGGACCAAATATGGTAAGTCCTTAAAAAACACGTATTACATAATTTTTATAATTGTCTCTGTGTTTTTTACTTGGGCAGACTGGCGATTTTGTATTGCTAGAACTGCTTAGAAGCCCCACTCTGTGGCGGTCCAATCATTTCTATAAATCGCTGGTGGGAACAGATTTTGATTATTTTTACAGAAAGCATACTGGGAAGAGTATGTGTTTTGCGAAGCAGAGAAAGCACAAATCGTATGGCGGCATCAGGCTCTACGGTTTTTTAAGGGATCCAAACAACCATCACCTATGAAATGGATCTATGGATTTGTAGAAAAATGGCAAACCTTCGCTACCATTTGAATTCAAACTTGGGATTTCTGTACAGTGAACAAATGTCTTGCCAATACGCAAAATCGCTTGTCTATTTATCTGAGCTTTAACGTGGAAATATCTAGTCGGCATATATGAACATTAGGCGGCTCTGGGGAGTTCAATTACTATTCCTAAACAAGTGTGCTTTGTATTGGATGAAATTACACTTTATAGCCCCCCCACCCCCAATCTTTAAAAAAATAGTACCATATTGATGGGGGCATTTGAAAATGCCGCCTACCACATGTTCACTGTCTCATATCAAACTGTTCTATTCTTTTTTCCTTTAAAGATTTCATAGCCTAAAATGAACCTGAAACTAAATTCATATCAGCATCATAAGAAAAAAAAAGTAAAAAATAGTAATAAGTGAAAGACTCGGCTTTTTGAAGCAAAACGTTGGGACTCCACTTCCATTTATCATGGGCTCACAATGGTAGCTGATCTACACCCGAGATGAACGAACGTGTTTGAATACACATGAATGGCCGAATGGATAACAATAAACACGAATAAATGGAAACAAGCAGTTTCGAACAAAAGAGCTGTTTGTTTCCATTCCTCCGTATTACTGTCAAAAATAAATTCGAATGTCATAGCTGTTTGTTCATATTCTTTCATATTTATTATCATAGACAAATAACTTTAAACAGTGGAGAGTATGATCATCCCACGTTTGTCAATACCTCAAGGCATGGGCATTGACGGCATAAAAATATTGGGGGGGATGGACAATATACCAGTAGAAGGCATTTTGTTTGAAATTGGAGGGGGATATGGAACCCTAATACCAACATTGAGAGGATAGGTGCCCCCTGTCCCCACTGCCAACACAATGGCGGATCTAGGATGTTCTTGGGGTGGGGGGCCGTTTCGAGGCCCTCACCTGGAAAATTTTTAGATTCAATAAATGTTGTTTTATTACTAGCCCTTCTTTATATCAGGGTTGTCCAGCATATGGCCAGCGGGCCATAATCCGGCCTGCCTACAACTGTTTGAAATAAAAAAAATTCACAAACAAAAATTTTAGATTTTTTTCAAAAATATGGAAAAATCGTTTGGGGACAGGATAGGTGACCCCTTTCTATATCGGAAGTGCACAAGGAAATAACCAGAAGAAATTCTAAAGAGAGGCTGTTAACTGGAAGTTAAGCTTTTTTTTTTTTAAGAAACCGCTGGCTTATAAGATCCGTGAAAATTCTTTAAGTGGCCCACTACACAAAAAGGTTGGACAACCCTGCTTTATACTCACCAAAATATTTAATTTACGACAATGAATTAAAGCTGGGCTTTTCTTTAATTAAACTATATGGTTTAGGGCATATTATAGTCAAGTATGACAGAAGGATAACCTAGTAAAGGAGACATATACAATAACCAAAAACGATAATTTACAATGTAATTAATAGAACAAGTTTAAATTTAAACTACAAAAACATCGTAATTATTTTACTTTTTTTATAACAAGCAACTTTTTAAAAAACTTGACGTTTATAGTGCGAAATCAAGCCATCTTGGTTTCTTTGAAAATTTGTCAATCACTTTATTTACATCAATATGAATGTCTCTGTGGGTGTGTATTAAAAGTCTCTTCTGTCATCCGCGTTCGAAGCCAAGTTTAACGGCGCTTCAAGGATAAAAAACTACGTTATGCTGAAGTAACCCTTACTGAAAACGTGGTTTTTTTTGCAAGGTGAGTAGCTTGTAGATTCGTGGAAAAGTCTGGATTGCATTTCTCCAAGATTTGGAGACTTTGGTGTAAGACTTTTATTTATTACAGTTGTAACAAACAACACATAAAATATTCTTCATCGTCTTTAATTTTTTTTCTTATTTAACCCTGACTGAGGGGTGGGGATTGCCCCTTCTGCCCCACGCTGAATCCGCCAATGTACTAACGGTGCCTGTACTTCAAAGGAAAAATGTCTGTTTGAATTTGGCAGTTATAGATGTAATGAAAAATGAGAATGTTCTGATTATAACATGTTGATTATTTCTGTCAGATCATCAACGAAACTTTATTATTGTTCACTTTGATAGCCATATGTACAGTCTCACCCTGTCTGGTGAAGAATGACCCTTGTGTCCTTGTGCCATAAACATACAATCAACCAATTATGTTCACTTCAGTTCATTCCTGTTCGTGTTGTCCAAATTTTAGTTCATTCGAATTTTTCTCTTAAAAATTTGCTTTCAACACAAAATCAAAAAAATTTCAACCCATTTTTTAATAAAAGTTCACGCCAAACATTCTTTTACCAGAGTTTACCAAAAAAGAAGGGTTTGGTTAATTTTTGTTTTATGTGTGTGGATTAGGAATTAAAGTTTGTATATGTTTGGAATTTCGCTGATAAACATTATATTTAAATTAAATTATTTATAATTTACTTGATTTAGGCTGGGAAGACAACCTACTTGAAACAAGTTGCCATTCTGCAAATCATGGCCCAAATTGGTTCATATGTCCCCGCTGAATATGCCTCTTTTGCATTGGTTGATCAAATTTTTTCGCGTCTAGATATCATGGACAACATCGAAAATAACTTTTCTGCATTCACATTAGAAGTAAGCTATGAAATAGAACACTTTTTTTTCTTAATTATTTGTGTGAAAATAAAACCATGTTTTCTAAAACCATTCCGTTTCAGTATGACCATTATGGTTCTTGAGCCTTAAAGCCACAATCAAACAAACAAACATCTAAAACCATTTTTTCCATATCTGTCTTAGTGGGATATAAATAAATTTATTATTATAATACTAATTTTCATTTTTTGTTTCTGTCTTTTGCTGTCTTTGGTGATGAAAAGAATTACTGTCTGATATACTTTATATGCATCCGAATTGAGATACCAGTATATGAAACAAAATAACACCGTAATATATATATATATGTTAATATTTAAAATATTAAATGTGCATCTAATTTACATTACAAGAATGTTTTAACACATTTGAAAATAATTATTAAGTCGATTTTTTTAGTGAATCATGAAAAAAAAATATAAAATGTAAAATTTATATATGTATATACACTATATGCCCAAAAGTATCAGGACACCTTTCATTTTTTTTGAATTTCCAAAAAACTACCTGGCCAATTGTTATTTTATTTTGGAGATATATAGAACATACTTGAACGCGCACTTTCCAACAAAATTTCGGTGACTTGTGCATTTAGGGGACCACCCACATATTGACAAAGTGAAAAAATATATTTGATCACCCTGTATCATAAAAAGCTGGAAATTATTTGTAACTTTCAGAAAATATTTAACCAGCTATGCTTAATGCCTGTGTGCATTTTTGTAAAACAAACATGTATATTCATGAAGATAGAAACGTTTCTTTAAGAAAACCCAAATTTTGTCACATATTTTTTGCTTATAATATCCACAATTTTCAGTCAAATTTCACGAAACTTACAGAACATTTGTCAACGTACAAGAAAAATATTATACTTAAATTAGAAATTAATATATTGAATACACGATGAGATATGAGCATTTGAAGAAAATAATTTTTTACTGCGCATGCGCGAAAGATATGAATAACTTTCTTTCATAATTTTGTAGTCAATAGTATAGGGCAACTTAAAAAAAATACCAGTGGGATATCTTGAAAATTCAGAAAGTTATCGATGATATAGTGAGCCGTATTTCTCTAATTCTCTGAAAGTAGCTAGATGATAAGGGTTTTTTCCACAAATTGTCATATTCCAAATTACCAAAACATTTTTTTTACCCAAGACGGATTTAGAAATGAAGCATTTGCAAGAACCAGACTTCAAAAACATTGAAATTAAAATCCTTAACATTACACCAGGCATAAAGCACAGACTTTATTTAGAAAATTATCTAATCTGCAAAGAAAAGACCATTTACCCAATTGAAATGAACGATATGTTTAACAACATTAGAATATCAAGCCACCTGTATAACCATATTGCTTACAAAATTTCAGAATTGGTGAATGTATTGAAAAAAAGAAAAAGGGGGAAGAAAGCAAAAAAATCTTCCTTCATAGATTTAAGCTTGCTCCTCAATAAACTTGGTGATGACTTCTCTAGGGATATTAACCTTAAGAAGGCCAAGGATGTGATTTTTTTGCTTAACAAAAGTAAATGCAATTTACTCCTTAAAAGAAGCCTGGAATTTAATTTCAGAAATAAGCAAACACATGACATCATTTTAGACCTGTTAAATTCAAGCTAGGCATACAGAAGGTGGAAACATGTGTAAAGCACATTGACACTACAGAAAAGCATTACATCATCTTCAAGTTTTCTAGCAAAATTTTTGATTCAATACTTCTGGAAAAACTAATTAAGTCAGTTTCTGAATTTTTTCCAAACGATCTTAAAGATTTTGTCATTCGATCTTTATTTAGTTACACACCTCCAATTGGAAAATTGATTTGTAACTACAAAAAAGTCCTGTTTGAAGACAGTAGCAAGATCTTACCCCTATACTCGAAAAAAATATATCATCATCATATTCAACCATTATCTATCCACTGCTGGATGAAGGTCTCTCCAAATGCTTTCCACACAAGTCTATCCTGAGCAATTCGCTTCCACGTCACCCCAACCTGTTTTCTTATTTCATCCACCCATCTAGTTTGAGGACGTTTTCTAGGTCTTCGGTGGTCTCTTGGAATCCAGTTCAGAATTTCTGTTGTCCATCGTTGATCAGTTCTTCTTGCAATATGCCCAGCCCATCGCCATTTCAGCCCTTTTACTTTAACAATGATGTCCTCCTGTTCGCTCTCTCACCCACGTTTTTTTTTATCCATGCTAGTTATCCCGAGCTTGCACCTCTCCATTCTCCTTTGGGTTATTAGTAGTTTCTGTATTTCTGCATTCGTCACACTTCATGTCTCTGATCCATAAGAGAGGACTGGTAATACACATTGGTTAAAGACCATTCTTTTCAGACACAAAGGTAATTTTCTTCCGAATGCACTCCAGCCAAGTTTAATACATCTGTGGAGTTCCTTCATAATGTTATTTGCCATTGAAATCAATTGGCCAAGGTAAAAATTTGAATTATATATATATATACAGTGTGTCTAAAAGACCTTGATTGCCCCTCTAATTCCTTAAATGTTCATCCCGTACACATGTATTAAATTGGAAAGTGCACATAAAAAAAAAGGTGCAGAATTTTATGAAATCGATTAAAATTGCAGAGGATTATTTTTCGAAGAAATACAAAATTTAAATTTTTATACAGTCCCTGTATACAAAAATGTCCAAGGAGTAAAGTGTTCCCTGTACTCCAATAGGTCGCTATACAAAATTTCAGCATTCTAATGGAAAAAGAACCGGAGATATGGAGACCCAAAATAAAAAGGATTTGGCAGAATGAATTTCCCCTTTTCCCGGCATATACCTATTGCTCCCTTCAAAAAAGAGTTGCTAGTCAGTTATTTTGGACTTTGATATCTCTGGTTCTTTTATCCACTAGAATGCTGAAATTTTGTATATTGACCTATTGGATTATGGGGCACATTTCACTCATTGGAAATTTTTGTGTACGGGGACTGTATAAAAACTTAAATTTTGTATTTCTTCGAAAAATAATCCTCTACATTTTTAATCTATTTAATAAAATTTTGCACCTTTTTTTACGCCACTTTCCAATTTAATGCATATGTCTAGGATCAATATTTAAGAAAACTGAGGGACAGTCAAGGTTTTTAGGACACCCTGTATATGCTGCTCACTGTAGTCCGGGGTTTGGTTCCCCAGGCCTTAAGAGGTTCGGATTCCTCGGAAAATTGTAGGTAAAGAGATTCAAACTCCTTGAAAAACAGTAGGTTGTAGCACAGCATGACCACTGTTGTCTTTAAGCTGTAAAACCACAAACAAATAGAATTACAGTGAAAATCATTTATAACGATGCTGGTTATAACGACCAACCGCATATAACGATGGAATTTTTACAAGAAGTTTGGTTTGCTATTCTACTCCATACTAAATATATCGGTTATAACGACATCGTATATAACGACAAAACCTGCTATAACGACAGCGATTTTGTAGTCTACGTAGATTCTAAGTAGGGAAATTCGTATCGGATATAACGACGCGACTTGACAGTCATAAATCGGAACCAAGTGGATTAGTTATCAAAATTTAAGCGTTCTTATTCTGATCTTATTTTTTTTTATAAATGTCCGAGAAATTTTTATCACTGCTAAACCTGAATATTGAAGATAATAAACCTTAAAAAACACGTGATTTATTAATTGAATATCACGAGGGTCATATTGTTCAGGGCCCTATTTTATTTTTTAAGCGTAGAGCCCATAAATCTCTTAAACCGGCACTGTTCTTAAGTCATTAGTATAATATAATAAATATTATTCATTAGATTTGTTTTCTACATTATATACTTTAGTATTTTCTAGAATTTTTTCAATTTAAAAAAATATAAAGTGCTATGTTTTTAGTGTGGCTATAAATATAATTTAACATAAACGGAAATTAAATTCATTATAATTAAATATATTTTTATTTAATTTTGAAACCAAAAAATTTAATACTTTTTACTATCAAAATAATTTATAAAACTCTGGAGTATATTATACTATAGGCTACTGTGATTTTAAAAAAAATATTGTTTATAACGACTATCGGTTATAACGACCGAATTTTCGCGGTCCCTTGAAGGTCGTTATAACCGATTTTCGCTGTATATATATTGGAACCTAGTAAAGTGACCACTTTTTATAAGAGAAAACTGGTAGTACTTAGTCATGTGTATACCAAAGTTTGTTTTGTATAGTGACCACCTGTCTATTGTGAACATTGTAGTCCAATCCCAAAGGTGGTCACTTAGACAAGTTCTACTGTATGTATGTGTGTGCACGCACGTGCATGTGTGTGTGTATGTATGTACGTATGTATCTATATGTGTGTGTGTATGTATATACACAGAGTGTTTGTGTCCATATTCATTGAGGTCCATATTCATTTATATGTGTCCATATTCATTGAAGATAGGTGGATCACAAATATTTGTCATTCCAAAACACAGGTCGCAGACTTAGTCTGGGAACTACTGCACTCGAGAATAACTCCATGATATGTTTAAAAATATAATCCACATTAAAGCAGAAAAATATAGTTTACGTTAAAAAAATGACACTATTATAGATACAATAAAGGCATACCATAAAATCACATCACTTTTTTTTTTTTTTAGATGAAAGAAACTAACTACATTTTACGAAACATGACTGAGAAGTCTCTAATTATTATTGACGAACTGGGGCATGGTGAAGTCTTTCTTTCTTTTTTCTTTCTTTGAACTGATTATATTGTTTCCTTATTATTTTTTTATTAATTTCCTTTCTTTAACGTAGGTACTAGTATGGAAGATGGCTTAGGACTGGCATGGGCAATTAGTGAGGAGATTCTTCAGTCAAGGGTAACTAGAAATATAGTGATTCTTTATCAACGTTTACAATATCACAATTGTTTACATTTTATGACACAAAGACCTCTGAAGACATGATGCGCTAAGGTCCACAGTTTCCAGAGAGATCTGTGGCTTTATCACCATGGGTCTCAAGCTTAGTTTACGGATATGGCATCTTTGGGCAAGCGGTGCCATAATGATAACACTTTCATCTGTTTATACCATTAACCCAAGTTTGATCCCAGTTGTGCTGTTTGCAATATTGTTCTACTGTGTTTGCTGTATTTGCCGACGTGGCATGAGTGGCGTTCAGCGAACTGACTTGTGGGATAGCATATGCACCTTCTTTATATGCCCATGTACTCGGAGAGTGGTTTCTCTCCTTTTTTTGATAACATGCATTCATACTCACTTGAGTGGATCGACTACTAGTTATTTTATTTATTTAAACAAATTTGGCTTAACATCACATGAAAATACACAATATCCAAGATTTTTATACATTATATGATTGATATCTCGCCAGGGCAGCACCAGAAAAAACGTGAGTTTGACAAAGCCGGTGCTGCCCCTATGAGTTGACAATATCATAATCAAAAAAAAAATTGTCCTCTTTTCTTTCATCCTCTTTCTGTAGACGTGGCAAAAACGCATGGCTACTAAATCACAGCCAACATCGAACACTATTCATTAAAACGTTGAACAATGACAAGAACCTTGAAAAACACAAAGCAATAACTTCGAAGTTTTTATATTCCTTTTGAATTTTAACGGTGTGTATGTTTTCAGGCTTTCACGCTGTTTTCAACTCATTATAAAGAATTGACGAAACTTGAAGCCCTCTATCCCAATGTTGCAAAGTAAGAATGTTTTTTTAATGTTCCTTAAAAAAATATCGATGTTTGTGTCGGAACTGATATCATGTTTGATCTTTGAACAGCTACCATTTTTCTGTTGAATATTCAGTAAACGAGTTGACTGGTACATGCACTCAGAATTATCCTTATTCATTGAAGAGGGGACATTGCAAGGATGAAAAATATGGTATTGATTGAATTCCTTGTTTGCAATCAATTACAAAAATAAGTTAAAGTAAATCTTTTTAACGTCTTAATCATTCATGAATATATTAAAGTGTGTTTTGATATAATATATCACTATTATATTATAAGGGCAGTTGTGTGTGTCCTTTTCACCACAGTCACTCTTCCAAATGACTGCTTCTAAGTAGTAGTTTGGAATCCATATTACAGGTTCCGCTATGTGTACACGCAAGCATTCACCAAAGATGCATGGATCCCCCTTGAGTCAGGGTTAAGTCATGGAAATTTAAATGAAAAGTAGCGGACACTTGGCTGAAAGTAAGAAACAGAAACAAATATCAAATCATCCCCCCACCCCCCCAAAAGGTTTCTGGATTTGTCCTTGGCG
>QLNU02013614.1:3150692-3164787 GCA_006491805.2 Dysdera silvatica | reverse complement strand
TTATGAGTATTTCATTTAAAATCATTAGTATTGCATTTGAGTTCTTTAGTATTGCATTTAAATTCATTAATATTGCAATTAAATTCATCGGTATTACATTTAAATTCATTGGCATCACATTTAATGTATTGGTATTGCATTTAAATTCATTCATGTTGCGTTCAGATTCTTGAGTATTGCATTTAAATTCATCGGTATTGCATTTAAATATATTAGTGTTGTATTTCAATTCATTGGTATCGCCGTTAATGTATTAGTATTGCATTTGAATTCTTTAGTGTGGCATTTAAATCCATTAGTATTGCAATTAAATTCCTCGGTATTGCATTTAAATTAATTAATGTTGCATTTAAATTAATTAATGTTGCATTTAAATTAATTAATGTTGCATTTAAATTAATTAATGTTACATTTAAATTCATTGATGTCGCCTTTAATGTATTAGTATTGCGTTTGAATTCTTTACTATTGCATTTAAATTCGTTAGTATTGCATTTGAATTCTTTAGTATTGCGTTTAATTTCATCAGTATTGCATTTAAATTCACCAGCATTGCATTTAAATTCAAACACTATTGTGGCAGTAGTGGTAATGGGTTTAGCTCCACCAGATATCCGCGCTCATAATTTTTTATTTTCCACAGATGCATAGGCCGGGGTTTGATTTTTTTAGGTAAGATGGGTTTCGGGTTCCCATGAAAACTGTAGGTCCTGGCTCACCATGACCATAGTTGTCCTTGTCACCATAAAGCAAAAACAAAACATTTAAATTTGTTAGTACTCTGAACATTTATTATACTGTGTTGTACTAGCCTTAGGTTAGTTATGGTTGTGAAAAATTCAGCTTTGGGCTGTTTATTGGAGAATGTGGGGGATTTAATAGTTAGCAAGTAATTGGTAACAAATTAATGGTTGTTTTGTTTTCAACAAATTAATTAGTTTTTGTTGAATTCTGTTTCGGCTTGTTAAGTTTTCCTTTAGGTTGGTTGTTTTTATATCGAATTTTGTCATAAAATTTACTATATCCTTATTGTTTTTTAAATAAATTTTTGTTGAATTTTGTTTTAAATTTGTTACAATTCTATTGAATTTTGCTTTCAGCTTGTCATTATTTAATGGTAGCTGTGTGTGTTATGGTAAACCAGTTTAAGTTGCCTCTGTTTACTTCTTTAAATGGATTTTTATTAATTATCTGGCATTAACTGGTCATCGTTAATTGATGACCGGAAACCTAGTGGGCATAACTATGCCCTTTTAACTCACTAAATTGGATTCAATTCCGAGTAAGCGTAATTGTGTGCAAATACAGTGTTACCTACCGTAAGGGACGACACCTCTATTCAAGGGAAAAATCTCCGGTCCCATGGGTGTTCTTTACTGGGAGGTAATATTGTGTATCGTAATAGTTTACTTTAAGTCATTAGTCCCATTCCATGATGACTTGATCAGTCAGGACCCAGAAGCAGAAACCTTCCATTAGTTGATTTTGAATTCTTAATTTTTACTGTGAGCGTTTATTCTTAAATTTATGTTGAATTCTGTGACTAAATTGGTTGTTATTGGGTGGAATTCTATTAGATAGTCATTATTGCTTTCAGTTCTGTTTTAAAATACAGTCGATACTGTGTTAAATTCTATCATAAACTTTTTTTGCTGTGTCATTATGGTGTTAAGTTCTGACTAAGCCAGTTGTTATTGTATTAAATTCTGAAGTAGAATTATTATTGTGTTGAATTTGTAGGACTTTGTTAGCATTTTGGTGTCTGATATCTTATACTTGAGTAGTACAATAGCTATGACAACATCTTTTGGGTGAGCTACACACATATTCATAAAGCAAAAGGTACATGGAACATAAGCTACACAGAGCAGAAGAAAATACATAGACCAGGAGAAGCTACACAGAGCAGAAAATGATGAAACATAACAAAAATAAGTAAATAAAGCATGCACATTATGGTCCTTTTATGAAGCTAGCGTTGACCTGAATGGTTCCAAGCAACTTTCCACACAAGCTTTTTGAAACCCTTTACTGTGCTTGTTCCGCACATCTATATCTTGTTTCTTCACTGTGTATGGCTTGTCTAATTAAGATAGATTCGGTTCCTGACAAGCCTTGTCATATATGTCTGTGTCATCGGTCAGAGGTCATATTAAGCCATTGACCCTCTCTCTCTCATCTTGGGACTTAAACACATGAAAGATGTCACGCTATTGCCCTTTAAGTTTTATACTAGTCATGTACTAAATCATTGGATGACTCTGTTTGTTTACGACAGATGGGCAAAAGTGTTCTTCCATTCGTTCAGTAAATGACTTAACACCTGTAGTTTATATCGTGCTCAAAGGGCGGATCTAAAGGGGGATCCCCCCCCCCACAATCGAGATTATATCATGGAAAATTAAATTAAAAGTACCAGATACTTGGCAAAAAATAGGAATTGGAGACAAATCGCCCTCCCCCCTTGAAATATTTCTGGATCCGACCTTGCCGTATTCCAGGTTTTATTTATTTATTTATTTGTTATTCAGAACACAAAAATTACATATGGCCTTGGGAAGAGGAAAAAATCAACAAGAATGACAACAAGTCCTTACTCCCCAAAATATGGCAAAGAAGCAATGACAATAATTTAACATAGAGATGGAAACAAATATACACAAAACCAGTGACGGCTCATAGCTAAAATTAGTGGGGGTGCTGCTCCAGAAAATTTTTAATTAATATATATAAAATACACAAGCAAACATTTTCTACTACTTTAACCTAAATTGTTACAGTTCAAGCAGTCTATTCATTTAAAAAATGAAATCCATTCTTGTTTGAATTTGCATGAAAAGATCAATAATTTAATAATAATAATTTAATTCTACACTTTATCACATTCAAGAAAATGGTACATGGTTTTTAAGTACAACACATGCGGAGTAAAAAAAAAACTGCCTTCCACCAGCAGGCCAGGGTCAGCACTGCGGGAGCGACAGTGCTGTCTTTCTCTCGCAGCCTCGCGTGCAGCTTCCTATGTGTGCATGTGCACAACAGTCAAACACCATGCTGCTGGAACTGTGAAGCGCACAGTTCCATACAAATATTTTTGTATCTTTTTCATAAACTGGGGGATGGCTACTGACATTAAGCTTAAGGATTATATATTGTACAAGTATAAAAAAAGAATTAAAGAAAAAGAGGACTCATTATATTAAATGTTATCGGTAATAGCAAGCGGAAATGGGGGGGTGTTGCAGTTCCACAGTGCCTATACGCGAGCTGCCACTGCATAAACATAACAAGAATAATCATAAATTAAAAGACTACAAGTAAAGACAGGAAGCATGATAAAATTAGAGATCCCGTAGATATAATAAATGTGTAAAACACCATATTACACAACAAAATTCAACAAATATGATTTTAACTGGGTAGAAATAATGAGAGATTCTGCAGGTGAGATTTAATAGTTTATAATAAATATGATATTAATGATTTTCAGTATTAAGTTGTTATTATCAAGGGTGAATCTAGAAATCTTTCGGTGAGGGCGAGTTGTTTCCGATTCCTATTTTTAGCCAAGTGTCCAGTACTTTTCATTTCATTTTCCATGATATAAACCCATCCCAACTCAAGGTGGGGGAACAATCACCCCCTCCCCCCAGATCCATCATTGGTTATTGTCAAATATGAACTACAGCTATTTCTTACTAAATAAAATACATAGCTATTTGTTACTCAATAAAAGACATAGCTATTTGTTACTCAATAAAAGACATAGCTATTTGTAATAGACATAAAACTATACATAGCTATTTGTAATAGACATAAAACTATACATAGCTATTTGTTACTGAATAAAATACATAGCTATTTGTAATAAACATAAAACTATACATAGCTATTTGTTACTAAATAAAATACATAGCTATTTGTTACTAAATAAAATACATAGCTATTTGTTACTTAATAAAATACATAGTTATTTCTACTAAACATAAAACCATAGTTATTTATATCTGAATAAAACCATACATAGCTATTTGTGTACAAAACATAAAAACTGTTATGAATAGCCTACCAAACATGTTCATAAGAGACACGTCTATAGTAGCAAACATAAAACTACACATAGCTATTTGTACTAACCATAAAACTGTACATAGCTATTTGTACTAAACATGAAACTATACGTAGCTATGTTTGCTAAACATAAAACTATACAGAGCTATTTGTTACTAAATGAAATTAAGCTATTCAAGAGACTATCGGGTTATAATCCCCTTTTTTGGTTATTCATATGACATTTTATGTGGATGTTGCACTTTTTACTTTATTTTGAGTTTTTGAAAATACTGTTGAACGCGGTTGAAAAATGTATTTTGAATTGTAATAAATATTAATTTTCTGTTTATTGACGTTATAATTAATTCACATTAACGTATCAAAATGGTATAATTAATTAGCAGTTTTTAAACTTAATGTGTTTTTAGTTGTCTCAGAACATTGACTTCTTATTCCAGGGATGTAGTATGTCTCTCACTGTTCACCACATTCATTTAATGAACATTATTTGTCAAAAAAATTGTTGCACCCATCACATATTGCTTCTTTTTTTTTCTTTTTTTTTTTCAATGGTTTTTTGACAAAGCATAAATGTAAAAAAAAGTGTTGCACCTGGGACATACTGCTTTTATAGTGGAGCAATTTTTCTACAAAGTCTGTTGTTTTAAAAACTGTTGCACCAGATACATATTACTTATTGTAGTGTAACTTTTGTTTTTTGTCAAAAAATGCTGTACTGAGAACGAACAGTATTTCTGCAGATGCAACAATTTTTTTCATATGAAACTCTTTATCAAACAAATTCTTACACTTGCAATCTGTACTAACAATAATTTTTTTAAGGATGAACATATATGTAATAAATGGAAATAGAGGGTGCACAATTTTAAATACAGTTCATGCAATAGATTGTTAAACGATATGTATCATTTTGTGTATTTCTTATAAATTCAAGTACTTATGAGACCCAGGCCAGGGGAAGACACAGACTTTTATTTGGGGGTTGACAGAATTTGCCATGGTCTTGGAATAACACCCTTCATTTTTCATGAAAGTTGGAATTTTTTACAGTGAAAAAATATATTTTTGGGGGTCATGACTCCTATGACCTCCCCTCTGTATCCGCCCTTGGCTTAGGCCCTTCAAGGATTGTAGTGATAGAAGAAGCTTATATCCATATAAAAATAATTAAATATGTAAAGATTGGCGTGATCGTTGAAAAAGAGATCCAGCTTCTGTCTCTTAACAATTTCAGCTGATTCGTGAAAATACGTTTATTTAAATATCGTTTGTGCTTCTTGCCCCACATGGAGGTGAGGAGGGGGAAAACTGTGAGAGATTTGGCACAAGACGTGTTCGTGAACGGATTCATTTTCTGCTTCTCAAGAAAGATGGAAACATTGGTTTAACAAAGAGGGCAAGGCAGTCTTAACGGCTGAACAATCTGGGCTACATTCCAAATGGGAGCCAAGTCTTGGCAAAGTTTGCTTATTTATATTACCTTTTTTGTTATTTGAGGTTTGCTCTCATGACAAAAATTTTTTAGCGAAAGTATAACATTTTTTCATATTGGAAAAATTCGGAAATTTGAGTTAACATACCCCCTGCAAAAAAATCGAGTTCAAGATGTCGACTAGGTCAAGATAGTCCTGAGGACATGGGGTTGGTGGGGAGGAAGATTTTAAGTAGGATCTCAGAAAGGAAGATTTGGCACTAATTCATAACATGGTAACTCGCCAAGCGCTTGCTTATTACGTAGATTGTGATGGAAAGGTAAAAAAATGCTATTGAATGGGTTTTTATTTTTATTTTATTTTTTTATTTAAAAAGTAGCTACTGAGATGCTACAGGCTCCCAAGTTTCCGCGAGGGCTTCCCTCGTCAATGGACCTCAAAGCGTGTCCCACGCCGCGACAACGGCGCCCTGCAGCTTTCAATTACTTAATTAGGTAAATTACTGATTCCGAAATATAGATGAGTTCTATCATTTATTAAAAAAAAACGATATGCTGCCGCAGATTATCGCATATGGACCGCAAAACGCGTAACATGCCGCGATAACGGCACTTTGCGCCCTTCGAAAAGATACTGGGTCCAAAAAAGATCTGAAAAACTACATTTCATCATGGCGGACGGTCTCAATAACCGTTGACGTCCGCGATGATGGAAAAGTTCGAAAAGTCGCCAAGGTTACCGTGTTATGAACAAGCACCGAAGGTTTTAAGTAATGCGTTTGGTACGCGCCTTTGGTTTTAAGTAATGCGTTAAACGCATTATGGATAAAATTATCGGCGAGGAATGTGTGGGATTTTTTTATAACCCTTCTCTTGAAATTCCCCCCGTTTACTTAAACCTTTTCTTATCAAACTTCAACAAATAATTTTATTAACGAAAAAAAAATGCGTCCAAAAACTAAAATGTCCCTAAAAACAATCTAAATGAGAGTAATTCCCCATCTGTCGATTTCTTCCTATGTCCATTGTTTACTAATTTAGTAATCAATTACTTGTGAATATCCTTGTATTTCTATACAGGGTGGACCAAAATTGACAATGTGAAATATCTTAAAAAAGTAAACGTTTTAGTATAAAATTTTTGAAACGAGTTGCTTGTATTGAAGGGGGAAACTGTTTTTCATTATCTATGATTGGGGGGGGGGCGGCGTTTTCAAGGTCATCTGAAGGTGAAACTTTTTTTTTTTTTAAAGAGGAAACCTATACAGTAAAACCACTCTTAACGACCCGCTCTCTTAACGACCACTTTTTCTTGAAACGGATTTCTTCCCCACCCCATAGACCCAATGCTAAATTTACCTTTATTCAGAGACTATCACATCTTTGGCGCAGTATAGCCCAGATGCTCTTGCGCCATAAAAATCCAAACAAACAAACTACTTTCGCTCAGCAACCGTTTTTTCACGGAAACGACGGCGGTAGCCTTAGAGAAGTTTTACATATTTAAAAATAAGCTTGAATAAAGAAATTCATGCCATATCATAGAAAACTAATTTAATATTTAAAAAATGAAAAAAATTAAGTATGCAGTAGTTGGGGAGGCATTGTACACACAAATAAATATGATTCGTTGATAAGTCATACAATCGATTTATATTCCATAGAAAAATGAGATATTGCGCCTGGTGCTAATTCGTACCGAAGCAAGACGGCCATTTGATACAAGCATTCAGCTTTTTCTCTACTTCCGTCTTACAGCCGTCCACTTAATGTGATTCATTTAAAAGTTAGCGATTAACCCGCGAGCAGGCGCGCGGGGTGTTTCACACCCCACAACTTACAATTTATCGAAAACATATGCAGCTCCCCCTTGGAGGAAAAACATCTGTAGCGCCCCCTATAACAACCAATAGAAATACCCCTCGAGACAATAAAAATTGAAATAAGTTGTAAAAAACTGTCACCAGGGAGAGCTAGGAATGCTGAAAAGGGGATCGTGATCCTCATATACATATATACAACGAACAAGAGAAATGCTTCTGAAAACAAGATATTTACAAAAAATACCACAATCCTGAGCTAGGGTTGCTAAAAAGAAGATACGGGGCCATCAATCATATACATGGATACAACCAGCAAGAGGAATGTCCCTCGAAAAAAAAAAAATCGAAAGAAGTTCCAGAATCCGCCGCTAGGGGAGTTAGTATCGTTCAGAAAGGGGACATGTGACCATCATATATGTATACACAATGATCAAGAGAAATGCTCCTGAAAACAAAATATGTACAAAAAGTACCAAAATTTGCTGCTAGAAGGAGACACGATTGCCGAAAAGGGGGACACGTGACCATCATATATGTATATACAACGATCAACAGAAATATCCCTGAAAACAATAAAAATCGGAATGTCTCAAACTCCGTGGCTAGGGGGAGCTATGAATGCTAAAAAGGGATCACGTGACCCTCATATACATACATGCAACAAACAAGAGAAATATCCCTTGAAACAAAATATTTACATAAAGTGCCAAAGTTTGCCGCTAGTGGAGATCGCTGAAAAAGGGGCCACGTGACCATTACAAACATACATATAATGATCAAGAGAAATATCCCTTGAAACAAAATATTTATAAAAAAGTACCAACAATTTGCCGCTAGGGGAGCTAGAATCGTCCAGAAGGGGAATACGTGACCATAATGTACGTACATACAACGAACAAGAGAAATATCTCTAATGATCAAGAGAAATATCCCTTGAAACAAAATATTTATAAAAAAGTACCAACAATTTGCCGCTAGGGGAGCTAGAATCGTCCAGAAGGGGAATACGTGACCATAATGTACGTACATACAACGAACAAGAGAAATATCTCTAGAAACAAAAACAAAAAATCACAAAAGTTCCCAAATTCGTCGCTAAGGGGAACCCCACTCTCACATCCAGGCAACCCTTAGACCATGCAACCTCCCAGGTCCGTGCAACTTCCCAGGCCTTCCAGTGCCGTAGAACAGTAAGGCTTAGATAAAAGTGTCAAAAAATTTAGAAAAAGGAAAAAGTTCAGAAAATAATAAAAATTAAAAGAAGGAAATTTCGCGTTTAATTAAAAAATATTAAATTTAAAGAAAAAAAAAGGTAAAAATGCGTAATTAATGAGTCATCTGTGACGGTAATTGAAAATAACGATTTGAATAGGATGGAAAATTTTTAATTAGGATGTTAATTACAAGCTTAATTAAAGAATATAATAAATTGATGTGTATATCTTTTCATAGACTTTGAGAAACAAATTAGAATGTAAGACTTTATGTAAAACACGTTTAAAATCAATAATCGCTATTTTTCTTCCATATCTTTAAACGCATTAAAACGTTTTAGAAAAACAAATAATGGAAATAATCCATTTGATAGAAAAAAATTTCAATAACGAAACTTACTATAATAGTTTTTCTTAACGATTAAAAATTTTAACATAAAATTCAAGATTAAAATCGTAAAAATAAACCTTTGAATGGAAGTATTGTGATGAAATAAGATATGAACCAATAAAAAACTTTCCAGTTTATTGAAATCCAATATAAAAAAGAATATTTTACGATCATAGAAAAAGGAAATACAGCGATTTTTCACATATGGGAAAAAGTCGATAAGTCCATAAACGCGATATACATTTACCTTTTCATCATTTAAATAAATAGAAAACAAAATGATTCATAAACGTTTTCAGGAATTCAAAGCAAAAAAGCCTTATCAGAAACACGTGGCGAGATTTTTACATAAAATCATCAAAAAATAGCACATACACTTAAAACAGATTGAAAATTATAAAAATGGTAATAACATAATTTTCTGGTTAAAAACATCTCCCGAAGTCTTAGAATTATAGAACAATAATAATAATAATGAAGATTTGTTAGAATAATAAAAATGGAAAAATGGAAAAAATTCGTAATAAAAAAATTGTAAAGTATAAAAAGAAAAAAATTCTAAAGAATGAAAAAAAAAAAAGAAAATTTTCGAAAAGTTTAAAATTTGAAAAGTTTAAAAGAAACAAAACCGCCAAATATCCTTGGATGGAAAAACGCGCCACATGCAACTCCCATGCCTCCCACCACTTTCCGCCACCGTACCACTGGGGCAGGAGCCTTGTTTCAAGTTTTGGGGGGTAACAAGAATTTTTCTGCACCGGGTTCCACTGGCCGCGTTACGCTACTGGGTGGGTGATGGAAATTGTAACCCCTCATAGCGATGAAATTTTGTATGTATACGTATGAATATAAGAAATTGTGGTTTTGTAACTTTAACCTTATGGACTTTCTGCGTATCCCAGTATGCTGAAAGATCCAAAGTATTCTCGACAATATTTTCTAGTAGAGATGATGATCCTAAATTAATTTCCAGTATTGCAAAACAATAACCATATGTTACTCCGAATTTGAAGCAGCATTCAAGATCCTATTACGAAAACTTGTGGAAGTCCCCCTTAAAAGAGATTTATAACTCTCGTTCTTTATTTACAATGTCCAATAATAACTGTATAGTCCGGATTTGTAAAAGATAAGTTTCCTCTGATATAAAGATTAGGCTATCTCATCTCCGGTGTGATGCTTTTGACACTTGGGAGTTAGTGATATAGATATATGGTGTGAGAACTAAGTGTGATGCAACCGTGGTGCGTGTTTTGCATTCTCTGAAAAAAGTTTGATATATTACAAAAGTCTTCCGACTACGAATTGCAATAAATTATTTCAAAGATCTAAAAAACAAGTTTTAAAGTACAGTTGGACTCTAATTTTCTTATTTGATCGAACCAACTATTAAACGATTATTTTTAAAACTCAACTCCCCTCTGTTGGATGATAAATTATTTTTATATATGAGATATTATTACCATTCACAGGGTTAGATCGATTGCCAAATGGTCTGCAACTCTATATGGGAAAAAATCACATACTGCTGGCAAAGACATTTGCGCTGCTCTTGTGCTTTCGTTAATTTCCGTGAGCTCACAAAATTCTTCTATGGCATCAACAATCCTCTTGAAATTTGCATGTGCAGGTTTTATAGCTTCTGGTCACCCAACCTTGTGTCTGAAAGTCTCTTTACTCTAACTCCAACGTTAGTAATTATGGTACTGCAATAATATCTCATACATAAAAAACATTTTATCATCTAATATTACCACATCACCGGCTTCGATGAAAAAAGTTAACCCGTCCCCTCTGTTCGTTTAACAACAGGCTATTCCAAAAAGCCCTTGAAAAAGTTTTCATCTGATATGCAGTTTGAATGGTAACTGGTAATCCGAATTCAAGTTCATGACGTCCTTTTGTCACAGACCATTACCAAAACCATATACAAATGTATCAACCAGTATTTTCCCATTATTGTACAACTTTTTTTTTTCAAATTTCTTTTTATGAAATAATGTTTGTATAATATGACAAATGAAAGGATTAAATATACATAATTAAGGAATATATAAATAATAAAACAATTATATTGAAGGATAAAATTTTATTTATTTAAAAATTAATTTTATTATTTATATTTATTTAAATATAAATAATTATATTAAAGGATTAAATATATATATATTCAAAATAATTCCAATTTGTTTGCAAAAATCAAAACGTCCCAATTTTGGACGCTAGGCATGATAGGGTACGTGTATTACAATTAAAGGTTTTTCTCCTAAACTTATATTTTTACACAAGATTTGCATATATAATTTTATTTTTATTGCGAAAATGTTTAATTAAGTGGGCACTGACGGAATTATGATTATGTTAGAATAACGAGTAGGCTTATTTTTTTACAAATTTACTTAGATTGATAAAATGTCTGAAAACAACATTCGTGTAAACCTATCATACATTTAAACACTTTTGGGTAGATTTCTTGCCACAATTGGCGCATCTCACCTGTGTTTTGTTGACAACAAAGTAATGGTTTGGTCCATCACATCTAATTGCATCAGGAATTCTTCTGGTTAACCATTTAGGTCTTCCGATTGACCTTCCCATGTCTGATCGGCTAGAATATTTGGCAAAACATACTAAACAAACTTCACGACGAAATTCCGGAAGATTTATTGGTTTGTCTTCATTAGATGGACATAGACCATAAGTGTGCCAAGCATTTTGAACAGCAACTTTTAAACAGAAAGCAAAAAGGGACTACCACTGGTTTTTTTGAACGAATTGAACATTAATACTTGCTCAAATTCTGATCCATTCTATCAACACTACCCATAAACTTATACTGCGAAGCACTATACGTTGATCAGTATAATTTTTTTCTTCCGAGTTCATGATAATCGTTTTGCTTTTGTTAGTTATTCCACACCATGTATATTTGATGCCATAGTGACAACGTTGTTGTCCTATCTTACTAAAAGTTGTTCTTTAAAACTATCGTATTGATACTCATAATAACCCATTTCTTTTTTCTTAAAATCATTCACATTTCTTAGAGGACAATTTCCATTTCAATTTGAACGTATTGTTACTGTTATTCCTAAGCCTTTCTTCGTTAAAATATCAATTAAAGTTGTTGAAGTAAATAAGTTGTCAAAATACAAATCATAATGCATATTATCTAGCAATTCAGAAATAAAATCTAAAACCACAGGACCACCCGTTACCTACATCCTCTATATTATCGATTGTACCTGCCCCCTGTATGATTCAAACTGGACCAAATACCCAAGTCTAGTACTTAGGCACAAATCTTTGAAGCCAAACATAATAATTTTCCACGAATGAACTGCTTACATCCGCGTCGCCTATAATATGGCAGCATACTTTCATCAACAGTGAGTTGTTAATTTGGACAGAATATTAAAAACCTCTCATTCAACATTGCAAACAGCGGGCCTAGTTTTGTCATTTTGTCATTCTTATCTAAATTACTATTATCAGAAAAATGAATGTACTGCATAATGTTTTCTAAACGATTGCTTGACGTAGTAGAACTAATTGCCGAATTATTGATATCTTTAGAGCAGTCTCAATAAATTCTCCTTCTAGGTGTATCTTTCAAAGTGTTGTGTCCAATAGTTATCAAGAAATAAACAGTAAAAAACACGTTCCGAAAAAATCGATTCGAAAGACTAAATTTCCGTGCCCCCAAACTATGTAATTGGAATTCAGAAAAAAAAAGGAAATTTTCGATTTCTTGTTTACAGATTAAATATGTCATGTTGTTGGAAAGAAAAAATTCTGAACAATTTAAATCAAGAATAAAAAATATTTGAATATTTCGACCAATTCTCGATTCTGGTAGAAATACGGGGTCTTTCGTGCCTAGCGTCCAAATTTTGGAACGGTTTATATTTTAACCAAAGCTCACCCTCAAACAAAGCCTACTCACTGATAACAATACATATTTAAAAAAAAAAGAGTATATTAGCTAACACATGTAAAGCACATAACTCTAACAACGAAAATAAAGAATAAAACTTTTTTTTTTTCGATCGTGTCATTTCCACATTGTTGAAAAACGTGATGACCAGAATTCTTATTGTCACATAAACTAAAATTATTCATACTGTGGTACAATTTGTTATTCAACAATGAAATTGATCCCTTTTGTGTTACCACGATTAATTATAGATCACGTTGCGAATTTTAAAAAAAATTATACGAAAAAATTAAAGCGTCCCAAAACTGGGACGCTAGGCACTAATGGGTTAAGAATAATTTTATCCGTAAGTCATTCATCACCATCTATTTTATCCCTAAGTCATCCACCATCATCATCTATTTTATCCCTAAGCCATCCACCAGTCATCCATCGTTATCTGTGTTATCTATAAGTAACCGTAATCGTCTGTTTCTATAAAATATGAAAAACTTTCCTTGAATAGTGATTCACAGCAGCCAGGCACCTCCCAGTAGGGGGAGTTTTTGCCCCCAGTCTCGGAAGTGAAGGAGCGAAAGGTGTATTTCGCACCCCCCTGTCCCACTATCGAGGAATACTATTAAAATTTTAATTTCAAAAATAACATTAAACATTTCCACTAATGTAGCAAAGCTGAAAGAAACTTAGATTTTAATTTCGTTTTCTGTCAATAAATGTCAGCACCATATCGTCAATAATACTTTTTTGACAGTGCCCCCTAGCGCGTCCATTGTTAAAAAAAAAAAAAAAGTGGCGTCTCTTTACCTATACATTTTATTTCAGACTTTGTGAAATTATAGACCTCGCAGCCTGTTGCTCTGCGAAATCAGTAAAATTGAAATCGTTCAAGTGGTTGTTGTTTTGTAATTCAGTTTATTTTAACTATTTAATTAACTAACAACGAATTTATCTAATTAACATTTTAAAATAACTGTAGGGTATTTTGGCAATAGATGACACTACAAGTTTATGGCCATAAAAGATTTCTCGCCCCTACTCTCCAAAACGTTGGCGTCTTTGTCAGCAACCTTTAGATAACTTTCGGTGATTAGTGAATGCCATGTATTAGTTGTTCACCATTCACATATGGCTATGATAAAGTTTGATAAATGACACGTAATTATTACCAATATCAAATTAACAGTGAAATACAATGCACTATATTTATGCCCATTCTCTCTTTAA
>QLNU02013614.1:3138539-3150592 GCA_006491805.2 Dysdera silvatica | reverse complement strand
CGAAAAAATCGATTCGAAAGACTAAATTTCCGTGCCCCCAAACTATGTAATTGGAATTCAGAAAAAAAAAGGAAATTTTCGATTTCTTGTTTACAGATTAAATATGTCATGTTGTTGGAAAGAAAAAATTCTGAACAATTTAAATCAAGAATAAAAAATATTTGAATATTTCGACCAATTCTCGATTCTGGTAGAAATACGGGGTCTTTCGTGCCTAGCGTCCAAATTTGGAACGGTTTATATTTTAACCAAAGCTCACCCTCAAACGAAGTCTACTCACTGATAACAATACATATTTAAAAAAAAAAGTATATTAGCTAACACATGTAAAGCACATAACTCTAACAACGAAAATAAAGAATAAAACTTATTTTTTTTCGATCGTGTCATTTCCACGTTGCTGAAAAACGCGATGATCGGAATTCTTTTTGTCACATAAGCTAAAATTATTCATAGTGTGGTACAATCTGTCATTCAATAATGAAATTGATCCTTTTTGTGTTACCGCAGTTAATTATAGCTCATGTTGCGAATTTTAAAAAAAATTATACGAAAAAATTAAAGCGTCCCAAAACTGGGACGCTAGTCACTAATGGGTTAAGAATAATTTTATCCGTAAGTCATTTATCACCATCTATTTTATCCCTAAGTCATCCACCATCATCATCTATTTTATCCCTAAGCCATCCACCAGTCATCCATCGTTATCTGTGTTATCTATAAGTAACCGTAATCGTCTGTTTCTATAAAATATGAAAAACTTTCCTTGAATAGTGATTCACAGCAGCCAGGCACCTCCCAGTAGGGGGAGTTTTTGCCCCCAGTCTTGGAAGTGGAGGGGCGAAAGGTATATTTCGCCCCCTCCCCACTATCGAAGAATACTATTAAAATTTTAACTTCAAAAATAACAATTAACATTTCCACTAATGTAGCACAGATGAAACAAATTTAGATTCTAATTTCAGTTCCTGTTAATAGATGTTGGCACCATACCGTCAATAATACTTTTTTGACAGTGCCCCCTAGCGCGTCCATTGTTAAAAAAAAAAAAAAAGTGGCGTCTCTTTACCTATACATTTTATTTCAGACTTTGTGAAATTATAGACCTCGCAGCCTGTTGCTCTGCGAAATCAGTAAAATTGTTATTGTTCAAATGGTTGTTGTTTTGTGATTCTTTTCATTTTGATTATTTAATTAACTAACAACGAATTTATCTAATTAACATTTTAAAATAACTGTAGGGTATTTTGGCAATAGATGACACTACAAGTTTATGGCCATAAAAGATTTCTCTTACCCCACTCTCCAAAACGTTGGCACGTCTCTGTCAGCAGCCTTTAGATAACCTCGAGTGATTAGTGAATGCCATGTATTAGTTGTTCGCCATTCACATATATGGCTATGATAAAGTTTGATAAATGACACGTAACAAGGTATTACCAATATCAAATAACAATGAAATACAATGCACTATATTTATGCCCATTCTCTCTCTAATAAATTGAATTCTGACATTTTAGCTTAACTCCAAGGGACGGCAGAACAATGCAGGATATCTTAGTCCCACTACTTTTGTGCTTTAATGCCATTATTAAGTACAATCAAGAGTTATTTTTACACAACAACAACAATACTAAGATAAGGCGACAACGAATGCGGGCAGAAAGAAAGCTAGAGGCTACTGGGTAGAGCGTCTTCCAGAACTCGTTTTTCCCGCGGGAAAAACGAGTTCTGGAAGACGCTCTACCCTCTACTGCAGTGAAACAATCCGTCTGGTAACGGGATCGGACGTCAAGTCTGCGCGAGCGGACAGTAACTGGATGCCAGCCAAGAGGGCTTAGAAAACCAAAAGCAGTGAAACCATGTAGCGGTACGACAGAGTATCACCACGTTTGTTAGAATGGCGCCCAATTTGAAACTTGTGAATCGTCTGTTTCTGGAAATTTCCATTCAACATTTTGGGTTCCGGTAAACCTCGAAACCCGAATTCGAGGATACCGGAAGGTTCTATTGTATTCGAAAGAAAAGCAAAATACCAGTATCCTCCTTACGACGTTCATTATTCATAATGCAATGGCGCCATGTCTAAATGTATGCACTTCTATGTACAATACTTATCACTTGAGCCCGGATTGCATGCAAATGCTTATGTGCATATGCAATTGTATATTTTTCCCTTTTTAGCGTCAATGTATATAAAATGCATAATTTCCAGAATAAATGCATGGTATGGGGTTTAGTAATTTTGGTGATTTTATTGTTTCAGCATCGGAAAAATTTCCCCACAGCTAATGCTGTTTTCTTACTCTTTTCTGACAGAAAGGCCGAAGAATTTATAAGCGTAGCCACGTTTAATTATGTTCTAGGGCGCCAAAAATGTAATCATGGCTTGAATTATATCTATTATTATGGAAGCGTAACTTGGGAGTTAAATATAGGCGCAAACTGAGGGTGCAAAAATAAAATGGAAGGCAAGTGTCTCCCCACTCCCCAGCCAGATTACTGCTGTGGCTACTACCCTTGTTAAGGAAACCGGAAATTTAATTTTATTGTGCTAGGCTGACGGTTGATTGAAGGTCTTATTAAAATAAATACATAAGGTAGAATTCCACATTATTATCTATTAACGATAAACGTGGGTGATATTCCCTCACGGATAAACTATCCATAATAGACAGGAGGAGGAGGATTGTGCAAGGGTTTCATTGGGAAGGGTGGCCGCCGGGGGCGGCGCTGTAATCCCAGACAGGACGCTTGAACAGCGTAATCAGCCGCCGAGGCGGCTGAGGGGGAGATGGATTGCCGATCAACACGGCATTCATAGATGCACGTTCACGTAAAGTCGTCATTCAACGCACACCGAAACCAGCCGCCGTTGGAACCGTCACGGGGAACGGCCACGGCCCAGGCAGCAGGACCGGAGACACCCCCATGGGCCAGCCGAGTAACCTACAGGAACCGGCCAAGACCGGAAAGGAAGGTGTTTAGCACAGCCACGGAGGCAGCGCGAAGGCGGGGGGATCCGGTGGGATCCAGGAGGTCGGACAGACCTGGTGGCGAGGCGAGGCCTAAACGGCGGCGGGCGTATCCATAACAGACAAACCGCAGAATTTTATAAGTACTGTCCAATAACTTTTGTAGCTCTGGAGAGTACCTTTTTGGCCATAAAAATGTTATTACTCGATAGAAGACAAAGCTTAACTGTTCAGAATATTGAGAGACATATTATGATATGCTGCCATAGAAATTGTGCGGTATAGAGCATATCATTTTACGTATCTCGAATATTTCTCTATCTGGCAGTAAATAATAAATCTATTTACTAACACAGGACATATGATTTTCAATTAAATTAAAAAAAATTGAGTGCATATTTATTCATTTTATGTACATGCACGTGCATATTTATTTATTTTAGGTGCATATATATTCATTTAGTGCATATACATGCATATATATTCATTTAGTGCATATACATGCATATATATTCATTTAGTGCATATACATGCATATATATTCATTTAGTGCATATACATGCATATTTATTCATTTAGTGCATATACATGCATATTTATTCATTTAGTGCATATACATGCATATTTATTCATTTAGTGCATATACATGCATATTTATTCAAGTGCATATACATGCATATTTATTCAAGTGCATATACATGCATATTTATTCAAGTGCATATACATGCATATTTATTCAAGTGCATATACATGCATATTTATTCAAGTGCATGTACATGCATATTTATTCAAATGCATATACGTGCATATTTATTCAAGTGTATATACATGCATATTTATTCAAGTGCATATACATGCATATTTATTCAAGTGCATATACATGCATATTTATTCATTTAGTGCATATACATGCATATTTATTTATTCAAGTGCATATACATGCATATTTATTCAAGTGCATATACATGCATATTTATTCAAGTGCATATACATGCATATTTATTCAAGTGCATATACATGCATATTTATTCAAGTGCATGTACATGCATATTTATTCAAATGCATATACGTGCATATTTATTCAAGTGTATATACATGCATATTTATTCAAGTGCATATACATGCATATTTTGAGGTTTTTACTTCATACGGAACGTTCAGTTATTACGTAAGCACCTTAGGGGAGGGGGGATTGCTGTTGGTCTCATTTTCTTATGTTTGCCAATGTTAAGTTTGCTTACTAGTGGGGTGGGATTTTTGAAATGGCCAAAATATTGCTTACGTAATACTTGAAATCTCCCTATTTTTGCATGCATATTTTGGTTTTTTAGTGCATATAACCCGAGCTCTACATCACAAAACAATAAACTTGCGTCTAGTCGTAGAGCAGTTCATAATTCATAGGGGTGGGGGGGGCTCAAGCGCCTTTAAAGAAGATTTTGTGATGCGGACTATGAGAAAATGATGTGTTTTGATATCCGGGAGGGGAGGGACTAGAGTCCCTAAGCCCTTCATTTTTCTACGCCACTGCTTACGTCGTACTTGATCACGTGATAAATTTGTTGACGCGCAATTGAAATAATCAAGGAAGTTGTGAATTCCTTAATCCTTCATCAGGGTAAACACGAAAGATGTGGTCGTCGGTTTTCTTTTTAATTTTTCAATTCTGATATCGAACTTTGTGCCCTTGGCGTCTTCGCTCAATGTTGTGAATGGCGCTTTCAACGGAAGAATGCGTAGTTGGCTATTCGAACTGATAAAACTGAAAATTAAGTGCTAGCGTTCCATACAATGTGCGACATCTATTTCGGATATACAGTTTGTTTTCATTAAACGTACAATCGAGACGTGTGAGGAAAAGAGCAACGAAGTGGCAGCAAAAATAGCTAAAAGGTTACGAAACTTAGCTAAAAGCTTATGAAAAAAAGCTAAAACGCGTCCTTGGATTCAGTGGCGGGCGGAGTGATTCCCTACCGGGGTCTGCGCAGTAATATAGCAATTCAAAACTCATGGGGAGGGGGGGTGCCCAATCGATTGTAAAGAAGATAATGTGAGCGACCTTAAAAGAAAATAATATGTTTGATATCCAGTGGGGATACTTAAACCTCCTGACCTTGTCTACGGCACTGGATTTTCTGCACCCTGGATATTCGTGACAAAAATAAATGATCCACTCTTGAATTATCGACGAAAGGGACAGTTCAAGTATTGCGTAAGCACTTTTGGGGAGAGGTGAGGTTGAAATTTGCTTATTTTGTTCTGACAACGGGGTGGAAGAGGGAGGGTGGGTCTGAACCGTACTTACGTAAGTCATATGCAGTCTAACCTCGATTTAACGATTTTCACAGGACTAGTGAAAATAATCGTTAAATCGGGGGAGCATATTTATTGGAACCAGTGTCGTGCCTACGGGGGGGAGGGGGAGCAAGGGAACCTAGGCTCTTCCTTGGACTAAAAATTCACATGTAAAATTCATTAAAAGTAATAACTATTACAAATAAAAACTTTTTCTGCCAGTGTCTCTCAACATTTTTTTCTCAGGGGGACCCCTTGCTTGACTCCCCGTGACCCCTCTGACATTTTTAAATTATAGTGAATGTGGTATTTTTAATAAATGTATTTTATCAAATCGGTTTCTTATTTATTACACACTATTTGCCTACAACGTAAGAAATATTAATAATAAAAATGTAGCAAAATACTTCATAAATTAAATATTATATTGTTATTGTCCCTCATAGTTCAATTATATATGTAATAGAGATTTTTTTTTGTTTGGAATAGTTTAATAATAAAAGTCAACAATTCCTCTGCAAACCAGAGTGTACAAAAATACTTGCAAATAAATGCTCAATATTACAATAAAAACGCAATTAAGTATTATTATAATTTGCGTCGCACACAACATTGCATTCCTGTTTTAAAAATTTATACCAAAAAATTAAAGAACTGAAATCTTCCATAATATGCAGGGCATGGGCGCCCATATGGGGGGGCAGGGAAGCCCTAGCCCCCCCCCCTCCCCCAGCGGTTCAGAAATTTGATTTGCCCGATTCTGCTATGCATTTATTTTCTTTCAAAGTCTTTTGTCACATTTTAAAATAAGGTACTTTTTAGCTCATTACTAATTGTCAAGCAGTATCAATTATTTTTGTAGCATTTTAGTATCTTGTACATTCACTAAAATGTTTGACAGCGTTGAGACAGAGGTAATGATTTTATTCAGCCACTCCCTAGAAGTACTCATATGGGCGCCCTGGTGCAAGGCGGTGCAGACATTTGCTTATTTTTTTTATAAGGGGAGGGGGGAGTATAAAATGGTTAAAAATGTGCTTACGTCATACTGTCAAACCTCGTTAAGACGAACACGCTTAAGACGAATTACTTTTAATACGAACCGTTTTCTGAAGTTCCGTCAGATTGTATAGCATACTATTCTTTCCGGATAAGACGAATTACTGTTAATACGAACAGATTTTCTGTTCCCCTTGGTGTTCGTCTTAACGAGGTTCGACTGTACTTGAATAGCCCCAGTAGTGTAGCAGTTCAAAATTTATGGTGGGGGGAGGGTCTCAAATGACTGGAGGGGTTGAAGTGGCTTTAAGGAAGATAATAGTATGCGGCCTTAGAGAAAAAAATGTGTTTTGATATCCAGTGGGGGCAGTAGCGACGGCCGCCCAGGGCTCCATTTGGACGAGGGCGCCAAGCTGAGGTCAAGTTCAAATTTTTTTTAATTGACCAAACAATAGAAAATCTCTCTAAAAAGAGAAGTTTAGAGAAATCCTTTCAGAGAATTTTGGCCACTTTTATAGGGTATATGGCCTAATTGCGTCTGTGAAACTCCTGTTTTCGCCGGAGAGGTTGGGGAGCCCCAAAAGCATCCTTGCCAGGCCACCCGTGTTCAAAATCAACTCCCGGATCCGCCCCTGAGTGGGGGCTTGAGCTCCATTTTCATACCATCTAATGGCCCCAAAGTTGAATTTCATTGTTATATAGAATCCCGAGTTCAACACAAGAAATGCAGATGTATCACTTTTTTTTTTCGTTAAAACTCGCTCTAAAATTCTCTTCTTAAAATAATTAAATAATTATCGATTATCACTAAAACCATTACAATATGTTGTCCCAAGTTCGCTTCTAAAGGTGCAAGCGTCTTTCTTTTCTTTCTTTCTTTCTTTCTTTTTTTTTTTTTTTTTTTTTTTTTTTTTTTTAATCTATTAAATGAAACCGTATGCCATAAAATAGAAATCAGGATGTGTAATGTCTAAAATTTTTAATGATCGTTGATTGCCGCCAAAAATCGAGTTCGTCAAAATAATTCAGATCAGTGATTTTCAGAGTGTAGAGCGCGATCCCCCAATTGGACATTATGCATTTATTTAAAAATTATTGCATATATTTAGTACAATAATAGTTATTACAACATTTATTACAACAAAAGTTGACGGACATGGTGTACCAAAAAATAATAAAAATAAACATAAAAATCCAAACTGTAGGCTGTATTGTTCCTCACTACTACCTTAAGTGTCCTAAAACGTTAGCAGAATTACAAAAGATAAAGTTGGCAGCAAACATAGGAGTACGCAGAAAGTTCGTAAGTGGGGGAGGGGTATAGGCTCAATGGGAGAGGGGTTACTCTGTACTATAACTCATATTCCTATGTTAAATATACAAAATTTCATTGCAATGGGGGTTACAACCCCTAAACCCCCCCCCCCCTGGCTACGTCTGTGGCAATAACTCGATCTCAGAAACCGTGAACGAAATTTATTTACTAAATTGGATTCGCGTTTTAACGAACTACACATTTTTATGAACTCCATATTTTTTGAACTTTTATACGTTTGTTTAGGGTCCACATGTGTTCGTAAAATAGAGAGCCCAGTGTATGACAGTTGGGTTTGTTTAAGAATTGTTCAGTTGGTGGAAGAGTTGCTACTTGCAGAAACAACAAATGTTCAACTATGTTAGACTGGAGGGGCATGTGGGAAGACTTTAATGATAAAAAAAGTAACACATTGATTTAATTGAGATAATTAATGTAATTCTAAGGAAGTTTGATGAAGAAGATAGAAAATAAACAAGAGCAAGTTTTGCCCATCTGTGCCATTCAAGGGTTAATCATTATTTATCTTTCTGCGTGAGTTGCAATTTTTGTTGATTTTTTCCGTTTATTTGTTTTACTTTTGCAGCTCTTGTACTTCAGCGTAAGTGGAAGGGTCTGAGACACTTTCTGAAGTCTGAATCTGGTAAAAATAAGCGATATGTTAGAAGAAACTGATAGAAAGCCACATGTCTTTTCCCAGGAGTTCATATTTTTACTAACAATTTGTGAAATCAATTCTTTCATACCTGAGTAATATGCATTATCCACCAAGAGAATACCAGGACTCGTTCGTCTAGAGGTGAAGACGCCCTGTGCTCAACAGATTGAACCTGGTTCGAATCCAGAATGTGGACGGCGCCTCTTTTTCTCCCAAACAAAAAAAAGCTCTAGCTTGAACTTATACTTAGGTATCGAAAATTATTAAATATAATAGATTTCCCCCCATGAAAACTCACAAAAAAACTCGCCCCGGTGGCTTTGTGTGTTGACCATTATTTGGCAATTATATTCACTCTGAGAAGGGTAATAATATCTTACATCCTTATATACGGAGAAAGAGAGCGTTGTTCCTGTCCTCGTTCGTCTAGCGGTCAAGACACTCCGGGCTCAACGCGGGACCCTGATTCGACTCCAGGATGAGGACGGCGTCTCCTTTTCTCCTAAACAAAAAAAGCTCTAGCTTGAAACACGCCGTGGGTGCCGAAAACGGTTAAGTATAATAAATTCCCCCACAAAAACTCACCCAGATGGCTTTATGTGTTGACCATTATTTGGCAATTGTGTTATCCCTGAGAAGGGTAATAATATCTTACATCCTTATATACGGAGAAAGAGAGCGTTGTTCCTGTCCTCGTTCACCTAGGTCTAACGGTCAAGACACTTGGGGATTAACGGGGAGGGACTCTGATTCGATTCTAGGACGCGGACAGCATCTCTTTTTCTCCTAAACAAAAAATCTCTAGCTTGAACTTATACGAGGGGATATGGCACAATAACATTATCACCGTAATATGAATAGATGAGGTTGTTGAATGTCTGGAAGGCTTGCTGACGAAGCCATGACGTTTCCCTGTTGAAACACTTATAAAAAAAAAAAGTCGCATTGGTTCACAGTTAATTGCATTTGAAGGATTTTGATTTTAATATCATCACCATTCGCAAACGAAAGGAAGAGAGCATCAGAAAAGGGCCATTTCTTTCACATACTGTCGTCCAACTATATGGAGAAAAGGGCACCAGAACTTCCCCATTGTGCCAAAGTACCCACCCACCATTTCCCAAACTCTCCAATGAGCTGTGCAGCTTACAAGACAAAGAGATCTGAGAGGTGCTTTTTACTGTCTCCGCTCAAATATTTGCTCCAAAACGCTTAAAGATCAAGCTCCAGGGAGAATTTCTAAATCTTCCCCTGTGCTACAAATCGCTACCCAGTGCCGCAGTTAATTATATTCATTCACAATTTAAGACTCCGGTAAGTAATAGTAAAGGCAACATAATACAAAATAATCATTAAATATTACACCGACAAAGAATTATTCGAAAAACGACAGAAAGTCCATTTGACAAGTCCAATATACCTCGATATATAACCGTGACCACTTATTAATCATGGAACGCAGAGCATAAGACACAACTGAATTATATAAAATATTGATTCGAGTTAATATTAGAATTATTTAACACGTAAGTCTTCAAGAGATTCCTAAAGCAAAATAATCACCAAACGAGTATTTTTTTAAAAAAAAGATCGTCAGAAAAACTGTAAATTATCACCTTGATATAATTATAATAATGTATATCTATATTATAGGCAAATATTTGTGTCCAAGTTTCGTTCTGAATACTCTAGTATTAGATCGTTACGATTTCTTGTAAAGTGTGTATGATCAGGAGAGTGTAACGGAATGAAATCAGAATGGGTGTCAAGTTGGAAGTTTTGTACGTAAATAATTTTTCAATTAATAATATCGGATAATCGTACGATGATTCAGTAGTTCTGTAAGTATGAGTTTGATAATTTAGGAGGCGGATAATAATCTACTAAACTATTATATATATATATATTAATAAGATATATATAATAATACATACTAGATCAATTATATTATTAATTATTATTAAAATAAATATAAAAAATTTAATTATATATAAAAATAACAAACAATTATTTAAGGGTAGTTATTTATAAATAATTAATAGGATAGCCCCTCTCCCCACCCACCCACATCGTCCAAACTCTTCAATAAGCTGTGCAGTTTGCAAGTCTAAGAGATCTTTTACTGTCTTCGCTCCACCATTTGCTCCAGAACGCTTAAAGATCAAGCAGCAATGGATATTCCTTTCTAAACCTTCTCCTGTACTGCAAATCGCTACCCAGTTCTGTAGTGAATTATAACCAATGCGCCATATAACCATATTCGCCAATTATAACCATACCCATATTTTCTTAGTCCCTCTGGTGGACATAAACTTCCACTTCGGTCAACATATTTCACTTAATAAAATATATCGTTTTCGGCGTGTTCTCATGTGGCAACCCCGTCTCAACCTGTAATCCCAGCTCCACATTTGGTGATTGAGCCCTCTATTGATTTAGATTTATAAGAGATAAGCGATTTAATACTGTTCGTTCACGAAAAGTAGTCCGATGGTACCGTTAGAAATAATCGGAGCTGACGTCCCAAACGGTCTAGCTGATTGCAGCAGAGGACGCAGAGATGCGCAGAGATGACGTCATTTCAGAACTGGTTTTTGGCGCAGACAAACGTTCGCTAAAAAACAGTTCTGAAATGACACCCTCCCCTCTGCTGTAATCGGCTATGCCCTTTGTGATGTCAGCTCCCCTTATTTTCTAACGGCACCATCGGACAACTTTTCGTGAACGAACTATAGACTGTTCCATTGAAGATAAAGTGCGTCTTTACACTGTAATGGCACTAACTTCGGCGAATTAATTTACCAAACCCGTACTTTTTAAGGTATTTTCTATTGAAAAATATGCTGGAATAAAAAAAATACGCATTCTTGTAATGCTTTTCGAAGCGGGGAAAAGTGTGAAGAATGGTTAAACGAGGAAGTTGAACCAAGGGCTGATCCAGAAATCTTTCAAGCAGGGTGGGGGGGTGGGGATTTGTTTCGGATTCCTATTTTAGCCGTATCCAGTGCTTTTTTTCATTCCATTTTCCGTGATATAATCTTGTTTCAAGGGAGGGGCCATCGCCCCGTCTTGGGTCCGCCAGTGATCTGAACCTCAGTTGACCAGTCAAGCTCTGTTTATTATGAAAATTACAGACGATAACAAGCGGTTAGCGGGTTAACCGCCGATGACGTCAAAAGGAGAGGTTACTAACTTCTCTTAATTTCTTCACGTCAATCCAAATCTATCAGTGTTTCCATAGTTCATGGCTGCCACGATAACATTCATAGCTGACACGTAGAGCTTTTAAAGCCGTTTTCTCCTAAAATTCGAACAAACGGCTATAATTCAGTCTCAAATGAGTTGATAGTGTTTTATCAAAGTGTGATTTTGCTTAATGGGGAGGGGGGAATTTTTCGACGAATGATTGCATATTTTTTCTTCGAAAACAAGGAAGATGAATCATTTGTGACAGCTCTTTTACGTAAATACGAATGGGTGAAAAATGGCGCCGCAATACATTTTATCTATTTGCATAGATAACGTTTATTTGCACAGGTTTTATTTTTAATATCGTCTTTACGTATCGCGAAGAACCGGCTTTGAATTCGGTGTAAAGGTTAGCTTCTTGTTAAAATGTCGTTATTTATCACTTTGAACAATGCAACGGAAAACGACAGCAAAACAGCTGTTTAAATAACGTCATAAATTGCAGTTTTGACGATGTTGTTCCATTGTGAAAGTGGAATATTCGACTTGTCGTCAGAGGGATATCGTGGGTAATTGGCCAGGTTGTCCTTAAATAAATTCAAAAATTTTAAAATAAATTCAA
>QLNU02013614.1:3083074-3138439 GCA_006491805.2 Dysdera silvatica | reverse complement strand
GAGAAACCTACATAAAGTCTCCCACCTCATGTACGTAGATGACATCAAGCTATACGCGCCAACAATCACCCAACTCCGACAACTCATCAGTATAACAGAGACATTCTCCAAGGACATAGGAATGGAATTCGGCCTCGATAAGTGCAAAATACAGAAGAATAGCAAAGAAGATTTACCAGGCATCGAACTCGAAGACGGGAGACTACTGAAGACCTTGGACGAGGGCGAAACCTACAAATACCTAGGGATAATGCAAAAACGGCAGCAGGAGCACAAGAAAGTCAAAGTCCAGCTCACGCAAGCATTCCAAGAAAGACTTAGAAGCATTGTGAAGACGAAACTGAGCGGGAAGAACACCACGCAAGCAATTAACGCATATGCGGTACCAGTGCTCACCTACTCCTTCGGGATCATCAAATGGTCCAACACTGAACTAGAACAACTCCAGCGGAAAATGAGAACCATCCAGAGAAGAGCCGGACAACTACACCCTGCAACGGCAATTGAACGGCAAACACTACCCCGGGAAGAAGGAGGACGCGGACAAGCGGACCTCAAAGACTTACATGACAAGCAGATCCAGAGCATGAGGCAATACTTCCAGTTGAAGAGTCCCCGATCGCCACTCATCCAAGCCATAATACAAGCAGATGCAAATTACACGCCACTAAACCTGTGTAGTACCGAAGAGCGTGTCCTCGAAACAGCCAACGAACAGAAACTGAGAACTTGGGCCGGAAAACCATTACATGGCAGGCACTACAATGACCTGCAACAACCACACGTTGACAAAAAGGCATCAAATTCTTGGCTGGCCAAAGGCACTCTCCAGCCAGAGACAGAAGGATTCATGCTAGCCATCCAAGACCAAGTGATCGCAACAAGGAACAATCAGAAATTCATCCAGAGAAAAGACATAGAAAGCGACAAATGCAGACACTGTCATGCGGCATCGGAGACAATCCAACACGTGATGGCAAGGCAGTCCCACATAACCGTCCTGACATAACCCTCGTCGATAAATCGAATAAGACCACGTACTTAATCGACATAGCAGTACCCAACACCAATAACATACAGACAACCTACACAACGAAAATCACCAAGTACCAAGATCTCAGACATGAAGTACGAGATATATGGGGTATGGAAAAGATCCTCATCATCCCGTTAGTCATCTCAGCAACAGGGATAGTACCAAAAACGCTTGCGACGAATTTGGAGATACTCAACATTGACCCAAACACCTACATTGAAATACAAAAAGCCACAATCCTAAACACGTGTCACATTGTCAGGAAGTTTCTAGACATGGCACATTAAGAAGTGATGTAAAAAGAGGCTTGGGAACATGGCGCTCTGCCCGTCCCAAAGCCTGTTTCCGCCAAGAATGGGCGAGGAAAACTTTTATATATATATATATATCATCATCATCATATTCAACCATTATCTATCCACTGCTGGATGAAGGTCTCTCCAAATGCTTTCCACACAAGTCTATCCTGAGCAATTCGCTTCCACGTCACCCCAACCTGTTTTCTTATTTCATCCACCCATCTAGTTTGAGGACGTTTTCTAGGTCTTCGGTGGTCTCTTGGAATCCAGTTCAGAATTTCTGTTGTCCATCGTTGATCAGTTCTTCTTGCAATATGCCCAGCCCATCGCCATTTCAGCCCTTTTACTTTAACAATGATGTCCTCTACTCTAGTTTGCTCTCTCACCCAAGTGTTTCTTTTTCGATCTCTCCTAGTTATTCCAAGCATGCACCTCTCCATGCTCCTTTGCGTTGTCTGTAACTTTCGTATTGCTCCAACTGTTAGACTCCATGTCTCTGATCCATAAGAGAGGACTGGCAATACACACTGGTTGAAGACCTTTCTTTTTAGACACAAAGGCAATTTCCCCTTCAGGATAAAACTGTTTCTTCCAAATGCACTCCAGCCAAGTTTAATACGTCTGTTGAGTTCTTTCATAATGTTGCCATCCATTGAAATCAGCTGGCCAAGGTAAATATATGAATCAGCAATTTCTAGCTCAATGTTGTCAACTTGTATTTTTGTTTCCTCTACAAAATTATTGAACATGATCTTAGTTTTTTGTAGGTTCATCTTGAGTCCAACTTCTTTACTTCTAGTTGAGAGCTCCTGTACCATGTCTTGGAGTTCTAATGGGTTCGTTGAAAAAATAACAATGTCATCAGCAAACCGCAAATGATTTAAATATTCACCATTTATTTTTATTCCCTTGTTATTCCAATTTATCTGCTGAAAAATCATCTGTAAAGCTGAAGTAAAAAGTTTTGGAGAAATGGTATCTCCCTGCCTCACACCTTTACCAATTTTGATAGTTTTGGTATCTTTATGTAACCGAAATTTTGCACTTGCATTTTTATACACACGTTTCACCATGTCAATGTACACATCCTCAATGTCTGTTGATCTTAAAGAGTTGATGACTGCTGATGTTTTAATAGAGTCAAAGGCCTTCTCATAGTCAATAAATGCCACACACAATGGAAGTTCATATTCATGTGTTCTTTCAATTAATTCTCTTAATACTTGAATATGGTCCACTGTACTGAATCCACTTCGAAATCCAGCTTGTTCTCTTGGTTGAGCTGCATCTAATTTTTTCTGCAGGCGATGTGTTAGCACTTTTGTGAAGATTTTATAAATAGCAGGTAACAAGCTAATTGGTCGGTAATTTTTCAAATCCTCTTTATCACCTTTTTTATGCAAAAGAATTACTGTTGCAGAATCCCATTGGTTTGGTATGTTACCGCTGTTAAGACATTTGGTAAAGAATTTTGCAAGTATGTCTTCTACATATTCTCCAGCTTCTTTTAGGATATCTAATGTAATACCATCATCACCAGGGGCTCTTCCTTTCTTCATACTTTTTATTGCAAATGAAACTTCTTCTTTTAAGATTTTAGGAGCTGTTCCTTCGACTATTTCAATGTCTTCGTTTAATCCACTGTTACTTTCGTATAGATTTTTGTAGAATTCTTCAACTCTTCTAAGTATTTCTTCCCTATTTCTTGTTACGGTGCCATCCTCTCCTTTTAATGCAATGATGTGTTTCTTCCCAACAGATAAACTTCCTTTAACAACCCTAAGGCTCTTGTTATTTTCAATGGCTTTCCTTACTAGCTCACAGTTGAATTTTCTTATGTCTTCTTTCATGCTTTTGCGCAGAGTTTTACAAAGTTCTATGTACTCAATCCTGGAACTGGTATTTTGATTGTCCACCTTCATATCTCTTCGCCTTTTCATGAGCTGTTTCGTCTTCTCAGATAATTTGCTATTGTGCTTTTTACAGGTTACACCACCAATTTCCCCAGCAGTTTCAACTATTGTCTTAACAATGTTTTCATTTGCTTATACTATAATTTTTGCCACCCACGTTTTAATTACAGCTCAAACTAGAGCTTGTGTAATTTTGGAGAAAAAGAGACGCTTTCCCCATCCTGGATTCGAACCAGGGTCCCTCCGTTTAGCCCGGAGTGTCTTGGACCGCTAGACGAATGAGGACAGGAAACAACGCTCTCTTTCTCCGTATGTAAAGATGTTAAGGTATTATTACCCTCCGCAGGGATAACACAATTGCCAAATATGGTCAACACAAGAAAGCCTCCGGGGCGAGATTTTTGTGAGTTTTCGTGGGGGAATTTATTATACAATAATTTTTGCCACCCACGTGTTAATTAGTTTTCATTTGCTTCTGAGATGTCAACTTCTTCAATAAGTCCTTCCAGTGCAGAAAAGCGATTTTTTAATTCCAACTTGAATGCCTCGGTATTTTCTTTTAATTTCTTTAAATCCACCCTCTTACTTACTTGTTTCCTAATGAGCTTCTGTCGTTCTAATTTAGTATTTAAGTGCACTTTACATCTCACCATTCGATGATCACTTCCAGTATTAAATCTGTTCAGTACACTGCAATCTTCAATAATTGATTTCTTGTTTGCCAGGATATAGTCAATTTCACTAGTTCCCCCATTTGGGTGTTTCCATGTCCATTTTCTTTGCGGTTTCTTCTTAAAAAATGAATTCATGATGCTAAGATTTTCAGCTTCTGCAAATTCGATGAGTTGATCGCCACGTTCATTCCTTTCCCCATATCCGTATTTACCAACCGATGTCTCTCCTTGTTCCTGTTGTCCAATTCTTGCATTGAAATCCCCCATGATGAGCTTGATATGTTGTTTCCCTTTGGTGTGTAACTCTTTGATTTCTTCATAAAATTCTTCAACCTCTTCGTCGGTATGGCTTGATGTTGGTGCATATACCTGTACTATTTGAAGTTGGTATCGCTGGGTTAGTTGAACAACGAGCCTCGCTGCTCGATCTGACGTGCTTTCGACTTCAAGAAGGTAGTCTTTAATTCTTTTGTTGATTAAGAAGCCAACACCACTTGTTCTTCCAGTTTCCGTTCCTCTATAATAAAACAAATGTCCACTTTTAAGTTCCACCAACTCTTCACCTTTTCTTCTAACTTCACTGAGTCCTACAATGTCCCATTTGATCTTGTCTAGTTCCTCTTCCAATTCCTGAAGTTTTGCTTCAGAAGCAAGGGATCGTCCATTAAACGTAGCCAAGGTCAATAACAAACGGCAGCCTGGGCCATTCCAGTGATTCTTAGCACCCCCTGCTTTCATGCCACACTGACCGCTGCCTTGATCAGGAGCACTCCAGCACCTGGAGACTAGGGGCCATGGTTTCTGGTGTGTCAACATAATGGAGGAATTAGCCATAATTTCACCACGCTGGCTAGACGGGTTGGTGAATTAGCCCTCCCCTTCCGCCTTTCTATCCGTGTAGCAAATATTAATTTGCCACATAAATAGAAAGCTCAGCCTGCACCACTTGAAGGCGGGGTAGGACACTAGGTTACTGGCCTGGCCGGTTCCACACATCGTCACATACGTTCAGCGTGTGGGTCTCTTAGATATCAGCATGTTAGATACCAGTTAGACACCATGTTAGATACCAGCGTGTCGGTCCAGTTAGATACCAGCAACCCTTTTGCAGGCCATATATATATATATATATATATATAGAGAGAGAGAGAGAGAGAGAGAGAGAGACAGAGAGAGCCCCTAGTGGAGATGGCATTACATTGAATATCCTAAATGAAGCTGGAGAACAAGTAGAAGACATACTTGAAAAACTCTTTACAAAATGTTTTAACAGCGGTGACATACCCAACAATTGGGATTCTTCAAAAGTAATTCTTTTGCATAATAAAGGTGATAAGGAGGATTTGAAACCGACCAATTATCTTGTTTTACCTGCTCTTTATAAAATTTTCACATAGGTACTAACACATCGCCTGCAGAAAGAATAGATGTAGCTCAACAAAGAGAACAAGCTGGATTTCGAAGTGGATTCAGTAGAGTGGACAGTATTCAAGTGTTAAGAGAACCAATTAAAAGATCGCAAAAATGGACTTCTGTTCTGTATGGCATTTATTTGCTATGAGAAAGCATTTGACTCTACTAAAGCATCAACAGTCACAGCAACTCTTTAAAATCTATAGACGTCCAAGATGTGCACATTGAAGCGGTGAAACATACAATGCAATACTTTATATTCCATACTACAGTTTTGTCAATCCTGTACATGGAGGAAGAGTAGCAAAACCTAAGGTTAATTCCCTCTCTCCATATACTGGCTTAAGTTTCATTTCTTATAATTAGTCTTCTTAATTTGTTTCTAAATTCAGTTTCTGACGTAATATTTTTTATTTCGTTTGGTAATGAATTCCACATCTTAATGCCGTAATAATTTATATTACCGGAACCCATGTTTGTTTTTATTTTTTTAATTTTTAAAGTTTTCCTTGATCAACTATTGTTCATATTTGGTTTATTTTCTATATTTATGTCCTCAATGTACTTCCCTTTTTTTATTCGATTAAATATCATTATCAAAATTTTAAATCCATGTATTTGATCTAAATTCATTATATTATTTTCAATTTTTATTTCTTGTTTTTTGTTTTTTTTTTGCGTTACATTGTTCCAAAATCCATTTAATATTGTTTGCATACTTTTTGATTCCTATATTCATATTTCCCCAAACCTTATTTCCATGTAAATATAACTATATGTCAATGAATAATAACTATATATAAATGAATTTTTATGTGTATGGGTAACAGATTCTTTAATCTTTAATACTCCTACACTTTTTCTAATTTTTTTTATTAACTTCCAAAATATATTTATTCCAATTTAAACTTCATTTATATAAATACCAAGGAACTTAATTTCATCCGTTTTCTTTATTTCCTTATTATCTAACTTTAATATTTCCAAATTATCTAATTTTTTATTTATATTATGAAAAAGTATATGCTTAGTTTTTTCTCTATTAACTATTAGTTTATTATTTTTAAACCACTGATTTAGAATTTCTAGTTTTAATTTTGCCTTGATGAAGAGGTTTTCTTATGACATATCTCCAAAAATCAGACCTATGTCGTCAGCAAATAAGTTTACATCATCGTCAATGTCAGTAATATCATTTATGTATATGAGAAACAATAACGGCCCAAGTATGGAGCCTTAGGGAACTCCACATGTATTTTGCTCTTGATTAGAATGTATATGATTTATTTGCACAATTTTAGTTCTACCTGTTAAATAACTATGAAACAATTTAAGCACATTATCTCTAACTCCATACATTTGCATTTTAATTAATAACAATGATTGGTCTATTTATAATATCGAAAGCCTTCCTTAAGTCAAAGAATATGCCTATAACAAATTCTTTATTTTCAATTTTTTGTTGAATTTTATTTACTGTTTTAATGAGGACATCCTCTGTTGTCCAATTTTTTCGGAACCCATATTGTCTTGAATTTAATATATTATATGTGTCCAAATATTTCAATAGCCTATTGTATAATAGTTTTTCAAAGATTTTTGAGAATATAGGAATTATTGAGATTGGTCTATAGTTGTATAGACATTTCCTATCCCCTTTTTTAAATATTGGAATAACTTTACTTGTTTTCATTTTTATTGGTATATATGACGTCTCAAGGATATTATTAAAAATCATATTTAGTGGCTTTACTAATTCTCCGGCACAAAATTTTACTAATTTTAGTTTAATGCCATCAAGCCTTTCACCCTTATTTTGTTTAATTTTTTGAAGTTCCTTTTTTTTATTTCTTCTTTTGTGAATTCTGCAAGATACATGCTATTTTTCCGTGATTCTATTCGTTGATAATTTATATCCACACTAGTATTATTTGATTGTGTAATTTCTTCCATTATATTTATATAAAAATCATTAAAAGCATTTGCCTGAGTTTGTATGTCCGTTATTTTGACATTATTTATATTTATTACTAATTTTGTATTTAAATTTTTATCTTTTTCACCCATTAACTTATTTATGTTTTCCCATTGTTTGTTTGGATCTTTCGTCATAAATATATTATTATAATGAATATTTCTTTGCTTTTAATTATTTCTTACTGAACTTCTTTTTTTTAATATTTCCCAACCATTTTCGTTTTTTGTTTCATAATTTTAAATATGTTTTATTTTCACTTTTAGTTTTTTTTATCAGTTTTCCAAACCATGGTTTATCTAAGTATTTTGTTGTTTTGATCTCCTTATATACAAAACATTTTTCCTATGTAATCCTCAATGTATCCATAAATTTATCGTACAATTCATCCCCAGATCTATTATTTAGTATTTCCCAATTGATATCTATTAACAATTTACAAAAATTTTCTATATTTTTCCTGAAAAAACTTCTTGATTTTATATTTTGTCGCTCAAGAATTTTTTAATTTATCAATTTTATTAGTATTGGTTTATGATCACTTATATGTGTTTTTAATATTTTTTCTTCAGTCTGTATGTTTACAAAGCATAAATCTATTATACTTTGTGATCTATCATCTACCCTTGCTGGTTCGTTTATTTTATTTTCAAATCCCAATGATTCCATGAGGTCTAATAATTTTTCTTTGTTTAAATTTTCATTTTCCATTCTGATATTAAAATCCCCTATGACTAATATTGTATTTATAAAAGTATTTTGAAGGATGTTTAATTTATTTTCAAGATTCATAAGGAAATTATTTATCTGTCCCTGTGGTGGTCTATATAAAGCCAAAATTTTTAAATCGCTTATTTTTACCCCTATCATCTCCACATCTTCCTCCATGATTAAGGATTCTTCTATTATTTCACTGTCAATTTCGTTTTTTACATAGATGGATACACCTCCTCCTTTTTTGTTAACTCTGAACACTGCGTTTTCGCAATATCGTTTATATTCAGGTTTACTCCTTCCTTTTCCCATGTCTCTGTAATAATCACTATTTCAGATTGATTATTCTCTTGGATTAGTTCTTCAATTGTTTAGATTTTATTCTTTAAGCTTTGAGCGTCCACGTAGAAGATTTTGAGTTAGTTGTTCGTTAATAGTTTATTGTCTTTTATTTTTTCTAGCTGTCCATTTTTATTTCTTGATTTTCCTGATGGTATTTTATTTCGTTATGTATATTATCGATTTTTTCATTTTAAATTTCGAAATAAATTCAAAAATTTCTATAATAAATTCAAACTTTCATAATAAAGTCAAAATTTTATAACAAATTCACAATTAAAAAAAATCAATATTTTATTTAAATTTTCATCACTTTCTAAAATCGTATTTATGTTATATGTTGATATATTGTTTGTTCATTGTTACTTTTACCCATATATTACAGAGCGATTCCTTTTGCTCATAGTGGCACGAACAAATCTATGACGGCACGAGTGAATTCGCAGTGCCACGAACGAATCTGTAGCGGCACAAGTGAATTCGTAGTGGCACCAGCGAGTCTACAGCGACACGCATATAAATATTTTAGACAAGTGGAATTCAGATTGTCCTAAAAGACTTTAAATCTCGAAAGATCCTTTCAGAAATTTACCTTGAGTAGTCATCTTCGTTGTTTCATTGATGTATGATATGTATGTATATGCATGATATGTATATGCACTTTTCCTTTTATTAAAATTTTTATGCTTATAATTGAAATATAAAATATGTTGTTCTGTATGTTCAAAGTTACGTGTATTTTATGCAGGATTTGTTTTTTTACTGCCTTTATTAAAACGCATACGTCACTTTTAACTCTCCCATTATGGCGGAAGTTCATCAGGGTGTGGATTTATTAAGATAATTATGTTCAAATCCCTGCGTTTTTTGGCTCTAACTCATAGGAGTTGAAAAGGAAGAACGAACTTCTATCACATTGATTTAGTTAGACCGCTTTCACTTTTCACAATTTTAATTATATTGCTTTAAATTTAGCGAAGTTTTTTATATGTAAAGAACAAAATAATTAATGAACAAAAAATTGAACTGTAAATAAATAATACAATTGTACATAAACAAACAAACAAACAGTACAACTATATAAAACAAAGAAGCGAACAATACAAATGTATACAAACAAACAATACAACTAGAGCGAACAAATACTACGTATATACGAACAAACAAGCAACACTATTATAAGCACACATAACTATAAACAAGCAATACGATTATAAACGAATTTTACGATTACAAACAATACAACTATATACGAACAAACAATATAACTATACTCGCGGCAAAGCTAACGTGGTACACTGACAAGGCACAGAGCAGTACGATTTCGCCAGTGCAATATAGTTCGCCCTTTCTTACGTTAACAGAGTTAATAGAAGATACATTTCGTACATAAAACATTAAAATAATGCTCAAATACATAAAACATAGGCATATTGGTGCAAATAAAATCTGGTATTTATTAAATTTAGGAAAAAGACTCATTATAGCAAGCGCTGACGTCATTCAAGTAACTGACCACTCAGAGGACTTCGTTTGCTTGGCGGGAAATTTGGCGCCTGGAATTTTGGCAACCGCGTTTTTCTGCATTCCAAATTAGGCGATAAATAGCCTAATAATGTTGAGGGCTATCTCATTTTTCGCCAATTTGGGAATGAATACTTGTTGCACGGGCGTGAATAGGTCACCGTAGCCTTAACAGTGCACCAGGTTAGCTTTGCCGCGAGTATAGATGCGAGCAACCAATGAAAATAAACATTTTTAAAAATCTATGACATCGAATTAACACAATCATAAAATAATTTTCCGTATGGTACGAAAATCACATAAAAACGGCGAAAAGGATCTTGAAAGCAAAATCAACGGAAAATTTTGAAAGGCGACAAGAACTGCGATATAAAAAAAGATAATTTGTTGCTCAAGCGCGGGAAATAGATAATACAATTCGTCAGTACGTTGCTTTAGGATAAGAAGAGGAATAAGTGCACGTTGAGAAAAACGCGCCTTTACGAACTTCTAATCAAGATTTGTCTAATTTAGCAGAAAAATATATTAGATACAAATCGTTTGCGTTTGAGATGATAGGATTACTTCTCAAAATCAAACGATTTTTGTTTTTATGAAACAGATAGTTCTTCTTAAAAGCAGATGATTTTTCTTTATAAGAAACATGGTTCTTCTTAAAAGCAGACGATTTTTTCAAAAGTAGACTATTCGTCATAAATGTAGACAACTTTCTTCAAAAGCAGAGGATTTGCCTTAAATGTAGATAATTCTTCCTAAACGTATTTTTCTCAAAATTCAGACCCATCTTAATTCGCTGCTACCCAGGCAAATATCATTTTCATTACCTCTAACACGTTTCTTTATTTATAAAAAATTATCCTCGCTTGCGTCCCAACCAACTTTACGTAAAGATCAAATGCAATTATCTTTATACAGTATTGAGTATATAATATTGCGCGTTGTAATACCTTATAGTATTTTGTGATATACTGTCTGCTTGAAATAAAGTTACTAAAACAAAGCAAACAATTCTTCTCAAAAGCAGACGATTTTTGTAAAACAGATTATATTTGTCATAAGCAGACAAAGCTTCTTCCATTACCTTAATAACTTAAACTCACATATAAAATTCACATACGAAACAGAACAGAACAATAAACTCCCTTTCCTAGACGTTCTTGTACACAGATCTCACGATAACTCAATCTTCACCTCAGTTTACCGTAAACCCACACATACAGACAGATATCTCGATTTTAAATCGCATCATCCAACATGCCACAAAGCTTCCGTTGTTAAAACATTAAGTCTTAGAGCGAATTCTCACTGCAGTAATGAAACACTTTCAAACACAGAAACAAAACACATACACACGGCACTTAAAAATAATGGATACCCTAAACGATTCATTCTCAGAAACTGTAGACCCAATAGTACATCTTTAAACAATACATCTCACACCCGCATATCTATTCCATATATTCACGGCATTTCCGAAACAATCTCTCGCATCCTTAAAGAGGCAAATATCAAAACATTCTATTCCCCTGTCACAACACTTCGCAAACAACTTACAAAAGTTAAAGACCCAGTTCCACCAGAAGATCTCACAGGCGCCATATACCAAATACCATGCAAAGACTGCAACAAACATTACATAGGACAAACAAAAAGAATGATCAAAACAAGAAAAAAAGAACACAAACAAGCACTCGCGAAAGGAGACATAGCCTCACGTCTGGCAGAACACGCTTTACAACACGGACACGAACCCGACTGGGACTCAACAAAAATACTACACCGTCACATCACAAACAAGAATAGTAGACTCTTCTTAGAATCTTGGGAAACTTACAAACTACACGGGAAAGCCATTAATACATCACAACCACTTCCAGAAACTTATAAACAACTCTTACTCTGAAATGTATGAGACATCCCCAAATTAGGTAACCCGCAGTGTGGGTTTCTCATTGGTCCCTATTGGGGTTCTTCCATGATTCTATTGGAGGCCTCCCATTGGTTCTCATTGGGTTTTCCCATTCTGCGGGACTACTCTGATGAAGGGTTTTCCAGAAATTTCAAGTATAAAAAAGAGACAGAAACATAACATCGTCATTACTCCTGATGAAGGACTGCTGCTGATGCGTCCGAAAGCTTGAGTGATCTTTTTCATTGCTATTTTACCAGTGTTTAACCTTTTTATGTAATTTCCTCCCTGGTACCCTGTATTTTATTTCTACAGACGATATTAACTAATTTTTGTGTTGCCAAATTAAAATCCCAAAACTTATAAAAGGCAACTAAGTTTAAGTAGTTAGTTTTAGAAAAAGACGTGAACTTAGTCCTTGAGTTGAGGCGTCTGATATTCATAGAAAGTTATGTAACAAGATTAAGAACGACACTAAGACCGTACAAGCTATTCAACATCAATTAAAAAAGATACAAGGAAAAAAAGAATCACGTAAAAAGAAAAATGAAGCTGTAAATAAGGAAATTGGCAACAGACCTTGGATAACTTAATCTCCGTTATAAAGAAGAGGAAGATCTTAAAATCGAGGACGTTAGTATTCAGAAGGACATAATAAGTTAAAAATAAAACGACAGAAGAAAACAGGCGTTGAAACCATGTACAGACAGACTATAGCTACTAGCTCTAACACAGACGAGCAAAATCTCACACTAAACAATTCTTTGTCCATCACTAAGTAAAACAAAGAATCATTCAGCGATTGATACGAAAACTCATTCTATCATTCAGCGATTGCTACGAGGACTCGTTCAATCGTTCAGTGATTGATGCGAAGACTCATTCACTCATTCAGTGATTGATGTGAAGACTCATTCAATCATTCAGTAATTGATACGAAGACTCATTCAATCATTTAGTAATTGATACGAAGACTCATTCAATCATTCAGTGATTGATACAAAGAATTATTCAGTGAACTAATTTGACTATCTCGAGTCCTTCGGAACTATTCAACAGAAAGGAGAATGAATGAATGTTTAAATAACGAACAAGACAGTATTAAAATATTAAGATAAAAAATAAATCACGGGAGCCATTACACAATTACGAATTTAAATTACGAATTACAATTACATGGTTTTAAACTATGGATCGTAATTTTTATTTGCTCAATTACAAATTATAATTAAAAATTATAAGTATCGATCAGAATTACGAATATAGAGCAATGTCGAGGAAATGGAAGTCATTAAAAATCATGGAACTCCGACTTAAAAAAACAAGATATCTATGCGATGGATGCAAACATTTAACAAATGGACAGTTTTGAAATATTTATTTATTTGAAAGAGTAAGATATGAAGGAATGAACTTTCTTTAAGATTCGAAAAGTGCATAAAAAATGTAAATATGCCAAAAACAAAGGTGATCGTACAATCGGGATTTTCGAAAAATCTAGAGAGATTGTTTTTGGCATCGTAAGGCAATGAATATAGTTTATTGCAGAGTCCTTTATACCATTTTCAGGGCAAAATATACTACCTAAAAGTAGTATATTTTTGAGGGCAAAATATACCACCTAAAAGTAGTATATTTTTCAGGGCAAAATATACTACATAAAAGTAGTATAGTTTTCAGGGCAAAATATACTTCTTTTAGGTCATATATATTGTGGGTGTTTGGAAATTTCCTGGAAGTGTATACATGAGCAACTATGACTCGCTGATATTTTTCAACTTTTGTTTCTGTCTTTAATCGTAATATAGTTATTTTTAGGGTGATCTGCGTCTTCGATGTATTATATATATGTGTAGTGAAAACAAATTTCATTTTCTTAACTGCTTAATTACTTTACATATTTAAGTACTAAATTACTTTTACTTACTTCGGTACTAAATTACTTTTACTTACTTCAATACTAAATTACTTTCACTTACTTCAGTACTAAATTACTTTTACTTACTTCAGTACTAAATTACTTTTACTTACTTCAGTACTAAATTACTTTTACTTACTTCAATACTAAATTACTTTTACTTACTTCAGTACTAAATTACTTTTATTTACTTACTTTATTTTAAAACCTTTATTTACTTACTTTATTTTAAAACCTTTATTTACTTACTTTATTTTAAAACCTTTATTTACTTAAACATCTTTAATTGGTTAGTACTTTTCTTCATTTAAGTACTTTTATTTACTTAAGTACTTTCTTTATTTAACTCCTGACTTGAGCGTGAAGAATGTCCCACACCTAACTTACAATCTGAAAAAGAACAATCCTGCCTTTTAAATAGGCCGGGCACTCTTTCCTGTTGCCTTCAAAATAGCACAATATTTTGGGGTAGGGTGACCATGAACATTCACTTACTGTTCCCTGTAAAGTGGACGTTTTTAATGAAATAATAGCCCATCTAATAAATAACCCCATCTAATATAGATGGTGTAAAACTTCTCGCGTTCGGGCGTTCTTCTAATGCCTGCTTTCACGCTAGTTAAGTACCTTTATTTGCTTAAGTAGCATTTACTTAAGTACTTTCTTTACTGACTAAAAGGTACCTTTGGCCCTTATGTACTTACTTTTTTATTTGGTACCTTTATTGCCGTACCTTTATTTTTATTTAAGTATTTTCTTTTTATTTAGTACTTATTTAATAACTTTAAGTACTTGTTAATAACTTTCTTTAAGTACTTATTTATTTAATATCTTTCTTTAAGTACTTATTTATTTAATAACTTTCTTTAAGTACTTATTTAATAACTTTAAGTACTTATTTAATAACTTTAAGTACTTATTTATTTATTTATTTAAATGCATTTATTTACTTAAGTACTTCCTTTATTTAAATACCTACTTTTATTGACTACGTTAGTAATAAGGGGAAAGTCGGCTACAATTATATTGTCATATAATTTAAGCCCGAGGAGGTTACAAGCGCCATTAATTTGTTGTGAAAAAGGGAGTACGAGACATTTTTACAACAAGCGAAAAGGAGTCTTAATTTCTCATACACAGAATAATTATAAAAAACGGAAACAACACATATTTATATTCAGTTTGAGCGTATGTAAATTACCCATAACGCTGCACAAATTTACTGTACCTAGTTTAAAATAGGATAATTGAAAATATGAAATCACATAAGTGGGGAGTGGGAAAGATTTTTGTTACACGTGAAAATACACAGAAAAATAAGCCACACCCAACTAGAGAAACCATACAACTACAAAAAAATGCCCAAAGTACTTAAAATGTCGGATTTCTGTTATGTGGTTTCCTTCTTCTTGGATGCGTCTTATTTTTCCGTGAATTTTCTTAAACAGCGGGATTTTTTTTTTTTTTCCAACTTTCGTGGTTTCTCATTTTCATCGATAAAAATATGTATGTTCTACTATCGTTTTCTATTAAAAAGAGCGCCATTTTTAAAGCTGCCATACTACGATGTGGTCGAAATTGCGACCTTAAAATTATCTGCATCCTATCTGAACTCAGACGAAAGGTAGCGTTTTTCATCGCCTCCTAACATGAAAAAATAATTGATATCTCAGCGGTCTCTATTTCTTGCCTTATCAGCCACCCCCAATCCAGGGCCGAAGTTCGATCTATTAGCACTCTGAGGAGACGATTGACTGTAGTTTATCAGTGCGTCTTATTTTAGATTGAATATGTTGTCGTAACCGTCTCGTTACATTTCGCGTATCATCATTTTTTATGTCATAAATAACGTTATTTATGACTTAAATAATATTTTATGCTTAAAAAAGCACGGTTAAAGCTATAAATTCAATACTTCGAGTTGAAGGATGTCACTGAAGTTGTTGCCATCTCTTTTGAAGACATAAATTGCAACGGATAGTGTTTAAAATATTATAATCATTTAGCCCCGTTTAAAAACAAATTATTAAAATACATTTACACATTTAGGTAGATAATAGTTTTTAATTAATTCGCACTCTAATGGCTATAGTGACAACACATAGTTATAGTTATTATCTCTATTAAAGTGTTACGTCATGGGCAGAGCCGTTTCTAGGTGTTGTGCCGCCCTAGGCAAGAAATGAAAAATGCCGCCTCCACCCTTTTACTACCATCACTCTTTCGTAAAATTTCAGATTTCGTAAAATCAGATTACAAACACTTTAACACAATTCTGAACTCTTTCGCCTATATCTCCCTCTCTACTACGACCACAAACATCCAGCGGTACAACAACGTAAATGTTCTATTATACTTTTAATCATTAACCCGTTAATTATATTTATATTTTAAACTTATATTAGTTATTTTGTAATGTTAGGGTATTATGAATAGTAAAACAATTTCTACATGTTATAATGGTTTAATTTCAATATTTTATATTTTTAAAAACTGAAATATTAAAGGAGTAATATTACAAAACACAACGTTGTATTATCAGTGCTAAAAGGCTTAAATTTATTAGATATGAAAGTACTTGTGTGCAAAATTAAACAATAAAACATAAAAAAATTTTACATTTGTCAAAGTAAAGATTTATTAAGTAATTGTCCCGTATGCTTTTGGTAATAATTCGATATTTTAATTTTTCTTTTTTTCATTCCCCCCCCCCCTCATTTGCTAAGGCTTTTTTGTTTGATTTTAAAATTTTTATTTTTTTACACCATTTTACTGCCCCTAAAATTGTGCCGCCCTAGGCGGTCGCCTACTCTGGCCTAATGGTAGAAACGGCCCTGGTCGTGGGATATTTTATTACTAAAAAGTCACGTTAGAAAACAAAAGATGTCGGCTGCTATTTCCTTAGTAATATGAGTCGATATTAAATAATTGAAAATGGATTAATCTAGAATTATCAATCTCGATTAATTATACCTAATTAAGGATAATATATTTTATATATATATTACTTATATCTTTCATAAGCTACAAAGCGAGTGAAGTAATGTCAGAGATATAATGAAGTTTCTGATACCATTTTCAAATAATACTGATTTTCGAGAGAATTGTGCAACTATAATCATAGGCGTAGAGTTACGTGGGTCCTTAGTTCCCCTACACGAAAAATTTAAAATGAATTGCAATTTTACATATAAACTCGTGTTTGTAAAAATTGCAACACCATGAAGGACTCGTCCGAATTGAATGAAATTTAATGTACAAACGACCTGTGTTGATACAAATAAACGATTAAAATTACAAAGCAAAAAAACAATATTACATGTCGAAAATCAGTATTTGGTGAAGCCACCACGCGCTGCAATAAGTGATGCTATACGACGTGGCATGGAATCAAACAGATGTTGAATGTGTGCCTGAGGAAGAGCATTCCAGATTGCTTGTATGCGACCCCAAAGTTTATCTGTAGTAGCTATGGGACGAGGATCACGAGCGAGACGCCGACCAACGAAATCCCACACATGTTCAATCGGCGACATATCCGGCGAATAGGCAGGCCAAGGAAGAAGCTGTATCTGTTGTGATGAAAAGAAGTCTTGAACATTCCTGGCAATATGTGGGCGGGCATTGTCCTGTTGAAATACAGCTCCGGGAATGCCTTGAAGGAAGGGAACAACTTCGGGCTCCAGAACTTCATTGATGTACCGGTTGCTGTTAAGATTACCCACAATTCGTAGCAGCTGAGATCGTCCATGATACGCAATCGAACCCCAGACCATAACGCTGGGGGTTCGTCCATTATGACGTTGGATAACGCACTCCGGAAGGTGGCGTTCACCGGTATAGCGTCTAACACAGATGCGGCCATCACTGTACCCCAAATTAAAGCGGGATTCATCAGAAAACACCACTTGTTGCCAATCAGCACGCCAGTCTCTATGTCCATGAGCCCATTGTAGCCGCAGGCGCCGATGGTTTTGCGTCAGGAGGATCCTGTATAAAGGAACTCTTGCACGCAGTCCACGGTGCAGTAGACGCCGACGAATTGATGAAGCACACAATGATACACCTGTAGCAGTGCACCAACTGTCCAGATGAAGCAAAACGGTCCGTCACCGCCATGCGGACCAGGTGTCTATCATCCCGTGCTGACGTCACCTTTCGGCGTCCACTCCCGGATTTCTGAGTTGTCTGGTTCTCTTGAACCCACTGCTTCCACACTCGCATCACTGTGCTGCTGTTACGCCCCATACGAGCTGCTATTGCACGATAAGAAAACCCTCCTTCACGAAGGCCGATCATTCGTCCCCGTTCAAACTCCGTAACTTGCTGAAATGTCGCCCTCTTTCGTCGTAGAGGCATAGTGACGTCTCATGTAACGTTTACCACTAGCAGATAGCCATACACGCCCCGCTACAGCCCTCTATTTATACGGATCCATCAGCAGTTCAGAGGGCGCTGCTCAGCCCACGCATGCGTGATGACTCTGAAATTCTAATCATTTGAATAGCATACCCTAATTTGCATTTCCTGGAAGTTTCAGCTCAGTCACGCTAGTTCTTCGTGATGTTGCACTTTTTACAAACATGAGTTTATATTGCAATGTATAAAAGTATATAACATGTGCTTTTATACATTGCAACATATAAAAGTATATAATATGTGCTCGCCACCCCAATAACTTTGAAAACCCTAAATTACTAACTATAATATTACCTATATTAAAAATCAATACCTTAATGTCTCTTCAAGAAAATATTACAGTAATCGAAAAGCATAGAAAAACTAAATCACCATGAACACAACTTGTGTTCCTATAATAAAGTGGTTTCTCTTTCTAATGTTTTACGTTTGCAAATTTAGCAGGGAGCCTTGTAAGAAGTTTTTGTTTACTCTCTTCCATTTTTAACTTATTTAACAGAAGCAGAATTTTGTTGCATTATTTCAGTGGCGACAATTTAACTATCGTTTTTAATTTGCATTCGTGCTGCTTGTGTCACAAGTTAAATCAGGGTGTCCCAATTTATGGCCCCGAGGACTATTTTTGCCATCCTCGACAACATTCAAGATTCGGTTTCGGCTCTGGTGGCGTGCGGACATCTTTTTGCTAGGGTCCGGGTCTGGCGGGCGTTGGTTCCTGCTCGTATGATTTTGTCGCGTGTGGTGGGGCTTGACTATGTCGGAGTGTATGGGACATTGGCCAGGCCGCTGGATTGCGGTTTTTGATGTTTGTGTCCGCTATTCTGGGACCGAGCTTTGTCTCCGGGGCCGTGCGAGCGCCTTTGTACTGTTCCGGGATGTTTGGACACAGTGCGCGCGGCGCCGATAAACGATCACCAACTATTGATTTGAACATTTAATGTGCAATTCCTAGCCATTGATGGGTCCTACGGCCTTGAACTTTTTATCATTTCCTTACCTGTGTATGTGCTGGATGTACATTTAATTTCAATAAAAACAGACAATTTCTTCATAGTACTTCCTTTCTTCTTTTTTTTTTCTTCAAAAAAGTGTATTATGATGCATTTGCACAGTCCATCTTGAATTTGACGACTGGGTATATTCTTTGATGTCGGACCTTTCCAAGGGGCCTGAGATACCAAAGGTATTTTGATAGGATGTAGCACTGGAGGATCCAAAGGGGGTGATAGCCCCATCGCCCACCTTGAACCGGAATTATATTATGGAAAATGAAATTAAAAGTACCGGACGCTTGCCTGAAAACAGAAACCGGAAACAAATTGCACTCCTTTGGAAGACTGTTTTATCCGCCCGCAGGGTATAGGCAGTTCTATGCAAAGTGGCCTTTTGGAGGTGATATATTGCAAATTTGTCAATTCCTATTATATTCAGATGATTTTCAATGGGATTGCTCCCAATACTCCTGTTCCTGGGGGATGACAACCTGTTTTTTCCATAACCTGTCGACTTTGATTTGGAGATCTTTGTGCTTGATGATTTTATCATATTCTTTATCTTTAATTCTTGAGTCACCAGGAACAGTCACATCTACTGTCCTAATCACATCTCTGTCCCTGTTTCTGTTACACAATTGTCATATGTGTTATGCGCAAGGGGTTTGTCAGTTTGCATGCGGAAATCCCACACGCTCTTGCCATTGATCATTTTCAATAATCGGAAGGTCGTGGGTTCAGGTCCCACCGAAGGCAGAAATATTTATTTTCTTTCGAACGTTTCACCATCTAATCACGCCATACCATCGGCGTTGGTATCACTACGCCAATAAACGTTGATTGATTGACATTGTTGTTTGATTTTCAATAATCTTATTAGTTTTGTGGTCCCGCCCGTTTCTTGTTGACTGTTGTATTATATTTTTGCACAGGTGCCAGTGAACAGTTAAAGCTACTTTATTGTATCATAGTATTATTATTAATGATATTAAAAGTTTAAATTCTTAGAAACCTGATATTTCAATCTATCTTTGTGAATCGCTTTCAACAGACTTGATCAGTTGCCATCCAATAATCAGAGATAAGGTTTAAGAAGTGTTATAATTCATTGTCGTTACATCAAATCAAATCAATTTATTTTTCCTAAAATAACATTTACAGAATAATAAGGAAAGCAATTAAAAGTTTAAACGGTTTAACGACAACACCCTGCACTAATCGATAGAAGCAAAAATGTACTAATTTTTATGGTACAGTTATTTTAAAAAACGTTATAAAAATAACGTCGCTAATAGCTATTTCGATAGCGTTAACCAGCTACCGTCGTCAGAGCGAATGGCGGCTTCTGTTTATGTCCGTACTGTTGGTCGGTGTTGCCATCACGTCGGTTGGAAACTTGATTGGGCGGGGGAGTAAAGCGTATTTGTGGAGACGTCTTCAGCCGTGAGACCCAAAAGAGTTTTCCAAGTGGGTTTAAAGTTTTGTAGATTATGAGAATTATTTACATAATTCTGTAATATTCAATTTACAATACGTTCTGAAAATTTAGGTAAAACAATAATAAAGTTTAGTTATTAAACTAAAACAAAGGAAAGATAGTACTTTAAGAGCCCAATTAAAATGGGATGGATTGTATATATGATACTTTTTTTTTAAAAAAATAACTGTTTCAGATCTAAGGTTACTTTATATATAATTTAGCACCATTCCTCCCTGAAATTTTATATACAATGATTTTTTTTAAATTTACAAGTGTTCCGAAATTCTATGGAAATAAGAACCACTTTCCCGGACCATATAATGTTAAAAGGAGAGCTTTATAGCACTGAGTGATAAGAGATCACCTATTTTAAACTTCGTTACTATGACTTGCATGTTTCGTCATCATATACAAAAAACATTTACACGGAAAAGTAGCAACCCCGCACTCTTCTAACAAAATAGATAATTAAATTTTAACAAATTTATTAACTTTAACAACAATTATGTTTCTCTTGTATGGTGTACGATTAATAGTTATATTTCATATATGACTGCATTAGCAAATGCAGAAAGTTCGTAAGTGGGAGCTACAAGCTTATAAGGGAGGTTACAGAGCTACAATACCAATTTGCCAAGTGTGCAATGAACCCATGAGTGTTTTACACATTTTAACTCAATGCACCTATTATAGACTTGCCCGCACTCTTACTTATAACTCTTCATCACTGTCTGACATTTTAAATGACCATGCTGACCATACACGTTTTAAAATTTTTAAAAAGTACTGGCTTTTACTACAGTTTTTGATTTTACCATGTTTGGCGCAGTATAGCCCAGATGCTCTTGCGCCATAAAAAAGCCAAACAAACAAACAGAGCTACAACTCCATACATTTATATGTACATATATACAAAATTGCACCTCAATGGGTATTGTGACATCAATATCCATTGATGTCACAATACCCATTGCTGTGAGTATTGTGACGTCAACCCCCCTTGCGCACGCAGTGTACAAATGTCCTTAATAGTGATAGGTAGCCAGCTCATAAAACTAAGAATTTTACCTTAAGGACGTCTGCGTTCTTCGGCACGTGGCTAAGGTGCTAATTTGATAATCCAAAACTAAATGCGCTCTGTTAAGAAATCGCTTAAAGGGCGTCTTCCTAGACGCGCATATTTCGCGGCACAACAATATAAAACGCTGAGATGAAACTCAGACAATAAAAAACAATGGAAGCATTTTGCGCATTCTAGGAAAATACTTCCATTGTTTGAGTCAGTTCTCGACGTTTTTCATTGCTGCGCCGCGAAATATGCGCATCTAGGAAAACGCGCCTTTGGCCACGTAAGCATATTTCTCAGATTTAAGGTCACCGTTAACAAACATCAATGTATTTATTACAAGGCAGAAGGAAGATAAAATTGGTTGCTTCTTTGCTTCTGAAATTTGCTAATTAAGAGAAAAAATTGAGTATCTTTAATTTCTTACTAGAAATGAAAAGGGATTTTTAACGATACCTTGAAGCAATTATGAATATTAAAGATGAGTACTCTAAAGGGCAAGGGAACTTAAAGATGGATACTCCAAAGGGAAATTAAAATGAATATTCTAAAGGGAATTTAACGATGAATACTCGAAAGGGAAATTAAAGACGAGTATTCTAAATGGAAATTAAAGAAAATTACTCTAATGGGGAAATTGGAGATGAACGCTCAAAAAGGAAATTAAAGATAAGTATGTAACCCATTCGAGACCGATTGCACACCGTGTGTGCAATTGATTTCCGAGGCTATAAGACGGCCTGCACACCGTGTGTGCAATTATCAGTTATTCTGAGTAAACTAGTCGTCGAAATAGGATTTTTCTTGAACTAATGAAATCTGTAAAGTACAGGAAAACAAAATTTGGCATTGGTTTTAATGTGTACCAAAAAATCTAAAAATTATCTGAAGCCTTTCTTATATGTAAATTACATTCTGTTTTCATGGACAATTATTACAGTTCTTTTGGTTTAGTTTCAAAATTGCTACAATACAAAAGTTACTGTACAGGAACATTGAGAAAGACAAGGAAAGGAAACAACTTGGAAGTAATAAAAAAAAAACTGACGAAAAATGAAGTTATTTCTCGGTTCAAAAACAATGTAATGATAGGTAAATTTAAAGACAAAAGAGACGTGTTATTCATATCAAGTGAATACAAAGCAACGTTAAAAGAATATGAAAATAAATATAAACGAAATATTCTGCAACCAATTGCGTTGCATTACTACAACAACTATATGAACGGGATAGATCGCAAAGATCAGATGCTGTCTTACTATTCTTGCTCAAGGAGAACATTTAAATGGTACATCAAATTATGGATTCATTTAGTTGAAACTTTGGTTTTTAATTCCTTCAATTTATACAAAACATACTCACCAACAATAAGAAAATTGAGTTTTTACGACTATCGTCTAGAGATTTTAAAAACTTAATTGGAAAACCCCGAGACAGAAGGTCGACAACACCAGAAACAAATGATCACCTACCTGAAATTTTACCAAGAAATAAAAATAGGAAAGTAAACAGAAAGATTTGCCGACAGTGCTACAAAGAAGGAAAATATAAACGTAGTAATTACTCTTGTCCTGCTTGTGTCGGTAATCCTGGATTATGTTTGGGAGAATGTTTCAAGCGCTACCATCAACCAACTAATGTATAATTACTTTACGATCAGTGTACTATTTCCTAAAAATGTATTTACAAATTATATTTTCTTTTTTATTACTGAGTTACATTACTTTATTATCTTTAGACATTTTTCTAAAAATTTATTTCTCGTTTATGTTATTTTTTTCATTATTCAACTTATTTTTTTTAAACTTTTTACTACTTTTTAAAAATTTTCTTTGCATTATATTCTGTTCTTTATTATTGAAAGCAAAATAACGATTTTATATTATCTAACTATTTTTGAAATAAATGTTTATAAATTTTTTAATGATGTATTTTCATTTTACCTTACATTGCACACATGGTGTTCAATCCGCTCCTCGCAATAAAAATTTTCCGAGGAGCGAGCTGCACACCCGGTGTGCAATGATCTTATTTATGTGAATTCACTTACGAATTGGGTGATTTCCATAGTAAACATGTTTTTTTATTAAAAATGAACAATATAAAGAAAAAAAAAAAAATTTCGCTCCTGGGGACCGTATTCGGAAAAAATCGTCGTCTCGAATGGGTTAAAGGGAAACTTAGAATGAGTGTTTTAAATTGATTTTAAAGATGAAACCTTAAAGTTAAATTAAAGATCAGCGTCTTAAATAAACATTAAATATGAATATTTTGAATAAATAATGAAAATGAGTACTTTAAATTAATTTTAAAGATGAGTGTCGTAATGAAATCTTAAAGATGAATATCGTAATGAAATATTAAAAAAGAGTAGTTGGACTTTTTTTTACCTGGAGCTACGTTTTGGTCAGTTCCAAGTAGGTCATTAAATATGACAAGCCTAATTCCAATTGACTATTTTCATGATGCATCAAAGCTGAAAAGCCTAGGTGTCATGTGGTTGATGACCTACATTTCTGAATTAGGTGTAAACCCCCCTCTTTGTCCATCGTTGTTAAGGGGCCCTTCCAATTAAGTGATTCCTTTTCATTCAGCACAAATGGGTCGATCCATGAAAATGGCAAACTACACAGACTACTAGAAATACGCATGTTAACACTTTGATATCTTTGCATACCATTGGGTTGGGAACCCCTTCTGCTATTTTCCAGGTAGATTACTCTATGCTCAAGGACAGACTGGACAGCCGGTCCATCGGCACTCCGGCTGGTGCGCCCTCTTGGGCAATAGGACTTGCGCCTTCGAATGGTTAAGGACTCACACCCTTCAAAAATCCAAGGTATGTGCCCTTTGAGAGGACCCAGTCCACCCCCTGTCTATGCTCATCACATGAAATAAAGGCATACGCAGTACACATGCACATTATGTGAGTTAAAGGCCCTTTCAACATTTTTGAGTGCACTGACATTTCACTCGCGGTTTAATCTATAAAACATTGAAAGGTGTGTGCCCGAGGGTGTGTCGCATATTCCAAAGGCCCATATTATCATCATCCACTTTGAGATAATGTGATGTAACTCATTTCAAATAGTGAAATGAGTGACATTGAATGCGATAAGATTTATCGAAAAACCCAGTTAGTTTTTAAAGGGTTTTGAGATAAAATTATGCAGAGGTAATTTCCGATAAAACGGACGACTTGGCGTGAAGGGCTTACCGATTGGAAGACACGATTGTTAAGTCAACGTGGCCATGAGGTTGCGGAAATTCCCTTTATCCGTATGTAGTAGATTTAACCATACATTAAGATAATACAGATATACGTATATATCTATTACAACACGGAACCAGCGCCATTGTCTTCTGAAATTCACACGTATAAATATACAGGGTGGTCCTGAACTCTCCCGACAAAATAAAAGGGGTTGCTGGGGACACCAAATAAGGCATGTTTGTCCATATCCCCGTGTCCGCAAAGGGGACGGTTTGGCTGTAGAGCGTAACTACAGTTTATGCCCATCACGTTGCTACGTAGCCAATTACATGAATTAAATGCAATTTTTTATACATAATTTAAGTGATTGAGCTAATAATACAGTAGAGACAAAGAAATCCGGAATTCTGTTTTCTGATTTTGATCTGTGTTACTATGTAGTGAAAATAAGCCTAAAACTGCCTTTTTTAACACACTAGAAAAGAGTTGGGAACTGCCAAGTATGTGTAACAGGTGAAGAACATCAAAATAAACATTTTTTGTTCAGTGAATTTTTTTCCAAAAATTAGCCGTTCGGGCACTACAGTGAATTTAGTATTTGCATCCACCCCATTTAAGGTTTCCATAAATGGCTACAATGCGCCATTTCAAGAAGTTTTAAAATTATTTAATGTCAACAGACATCGGGCTCTCTCCATTGGCGACTTTCTAAAATCAGTCAAATTCACCGGAATTGTATGTGTAGAATCCATGGTCGCAACTGAAGCGGCGGATTCTATATATACATACAATTTCGATCAATTCAATTGAGTTGGTTCAATTCCGGCTTAATTCATGTAATTGACTACGTAGCAACGACATGGACCTAAACAGTAGTTAAAATCTACAGCCAAACCGGCCCCTTTGCGGACACGGGGATATGGGCAAGTATGCCTTTTTTGGCGTCCCCAACACCCCCTCTTATTTTGTCGGTAGAATTCAGGACCACCCTGTATATATGTGGGTAATGTGGCTGCTTTAAAATTAACTATAAATGCGTAAAAGGAATAGAATATATATAAATGCATAAAAGGAATAGAATATATATAAATGCATAAAAGGAATAGAATATATATAAATGCATAAAAGGAATAGAATATATATAAATGCATAGAATAACATATAACTGTATAGGATAGAATGCAATTGATATAATCATGAATAGAATATTGAACTAATGGCGAAAATTAGAACGATCTAATTGGTTAGTAAACAACCAATGGGATCAGTTTCTCGAGAACTGATCGTTAGCCAACTTTCTAATTTGCTGGCATCTTGAACTGTGTTTATATGCGAGGCTTAGCTTTTTCGTATCTGTTGCCAAAACACGTTTACAACATTAAAGAGCCAATCAAAAACTCCGATCCTCAAACGGGAACTTTTGATTGATCAAAAGCCTGTTCCAGCCGGTTCTTGACCACGCTTTTTATAAAAAGCCATCACGAGGATTGCTGATTTTAACGGATTACGTAGCGAAAAATCACCCAAAACAAATGTTATATACAGAGATATATTTAATCTTCGACTTCTGCTCCGCCGCCTACTCCAACTTTTCGTCACCTACTTCTCTTTGACGTGTTTTCTTCATTAAACAGATAACCTTCTCTTCTCTCCTTGATAAAGTGAAAAAAAAGACAGAAAAACACGACGATTCCAGGAAATTCGGGAAATACTTCGAAGAAAACTAGGATTAATATACCGAAAATGCACCACACCTTCTGATCCTCACATAATTATTTATGAAGAATTAAAACTAATACGGGCCATAAAAATAAGTGTCTTAGGGAAAGACCATGGGAGAAAAAAAAGGATGTTTACAGACTTCGTTTGCTATTCATTATTTACTAATAGAGCCCGGGTTATATGCACTAAAAAACCAGCAAAACATGCATGTAAATATGCACTAAAAAACCAGTAAAACATGCATGTAAATATGCACTAAAAAACCAGCAAAACATGCATGTAAATATGCACTAAAAACCTCAAAATATGCACTAAAGAACCTCAAAATATCCATGTATATGCACTTAAAATGAATAAATATACACCTAAACTTTTTTAATGCTTGAAAATCTTGTCCTGCATTTCCAAAGAACTAGATTTATTATTAAATGCTGAGTAGAAAAATTCGATATACATTAAATCATACGTTTTATATATGGCAAATTCTATGACTGTATAACAAAATGTGTCTCTCGTTGTTCTAAACAGTTAAGCTTTATCTTCTATCATGTAATAGCATTTTTATGGCCCAAAAGGAACCTTTTCAGAGCTACAAGAGGTATTGAACAGCACTTATAAATTTTTGCGAGTTATCTATTACGGATAGTTTATCAATAACAGACTCATGTCTATATCATCGAGAAAAAATGATATGAAATTTTAGAATAAGTATTTGTTTTAATCTGACCCTTAATCAATTGTCAGCCTACACAGCAAAATTGATCTTTGGTTTTCATAACCAGGTAGTGGCTATAATTTAGCTATTTTTGGCGCTCCAGATCATAATTAGACGTATAGGTTTACAAAGCCCACTAACTGTCTGCTCGGAAACAAAGCAAGAGGAAAGTTTAACTTTAGCGTTGTGGTGAAATTTTTCGGATGAGGGAATAATAAAATTCTTAAAATTACTAAAACCCTTAAAATATGCATTTATTCTGGAAATTCATCGTTTTTATGCATATATATCCACAAATGCTTAAAGAAGGCTAAAATATGGAACTGTATACAATCCGGGCTCTATCCATTAGGTATGAATTCAAATAAGAAAAGCAATGTACTTATTTCTTATTAAAATTATATATATAATTAATTAAATTAATTATTAATTTCTCGAACTATTATCATTAGAATATTTACATTATCTTCGTGTGGTTTTTTCGCTATCAAGAACATTTCTAGTAAACGATTTTTAAATGTAGTAAAAACACAAACGAACAAATTAGAATTTTGTGCTCCGAAAGAAGTTTAGATGCAAACTGAGAAAATGTTATGAAATCTTGTTTAGTATTAACCAAGCTCTAATTATCAAAACTGTTAGTTCTTGCACTTCTCTACATCTTTGTCAAATACATGTGGTTAAACGAAAACAAGTCATTCATTTATTTTTTTCATAATGATGTCATGGCACAACTGGCAGTGTGGCATAAAAATTGCACATTTATTGTAATTACAAACGGACTAAGGTTTTTATTTTAGAGGCCCAGGGCTAGAAGGGTAGAATGGGCCCCAAAAAATGTGGCTCTCGCGGTATTCAGCCATTCATAACAAGCCACATTGATTTTTTTTTTTCTTTGAAATTCATCATCTTCGCTATCCAGATACATCATCGATGATGAAAATTCATCGAATATTTATAAATAAACGAGATTAAAATGCCGTTTAAATTCAAATAGCATCAGGTGCCTTCAAGACCTCTGCGGCGGTCCCAAAATCGTGGGACCCTAGGATCGGGACTACTTGGTCTGTACGTCAATTCGGTACTGCTTATACTGACGTCATAAAATGCTAATTGTTACGCCTGCCTCACGCGACCCATGGTAATTTTTGAGAATCTGCCAAATAAGAAGAACGAAATACAAAATTTTTTTTGAAAAGGAAGGAGATTTGAGAACGTAGCTAAAAACGTGGCAAAATATAAAAGAAAAAAATAACAACTGACTTCACAGACTGAAATTATCAGTCATGTGCGTCGGCCTTTGATTTATGGCGCATGCGCTCTGTGCAACAATTTCTAAGAGAATGAATCAATAGCGTTCAGGTAGAAGGAAAAGCCTCGAAAAAAGTGCAATCCGACATTTTTATTCTAAGTGCTTTGTGAATGTTATTCTAAGTGCTCAAGCACTTGCGAAACTTTTACAAAATCAAAAATTACTCAACTAAACTTCATGCAACAATTTTCCTCAATAACTTCGACATTTTAATAGATAGCATGAAGCAGTGACGTAGGAATGAGGGGAATCAAGGGGCTTAAGCCACATCCCCCCCATACGTTTAGAATGACTACACCCCTAGTCATGAGCGGGCACAGACTTTAATTTTTGAGGGATCAAGGATAGAATTTGCCATGGTCTTGGAATAACACCCTTCGTTTATCATGAAAGTTGAAATTTTTTCAGACAAAATAAAAATATTTTTGGGAGTCTTGACTGACCCCTTTGACCCCCATCTGTGTCCGCGCTTACCCCTAGTACGTAGCCACCAAAAAATATTGAAACTTTCAAATTCTTCAAGCATTTTTTTTTAAAACGTTTTTGAAATATTTTTAAGAAAATTATTATACTTGTTGTTAATTAAATATGGGGAATATTGATGATACAGTCGAACCTCGCTAAAGAAAAAACCAAGAGGAACAGAAAATCTGTTCTTGCTAACAGTAATTCGCATTATTTAAAGAGGATTTTGGTGTCGTATTATAAAATTATTAATTCCATCTCTGGTTACATACTGGTTTCATCCTTGTCCGAAAAAAAATAGCGATTACTGTCCTATAAGGGTTTTATTCAGGCCCGCAGCGAAATTTCTACAGAGGGGCTCTAAAAGTTACGGGGAGCTCAGAAAGCTACAGAGGGGCTCCGGAAAGCTACAGAGTGGCTTAAAATTCGTAAATGTTTTGATGTATTTTATTAATATATTTAATAATACTAAATATATAAGCAAACTAATGTAATTAACATTACTAAATTTCTAAATTAACGTAAAATTACGTTCTAAACGTAAATTTTGCATTGAAAACTTATAAATTTTAGTATACCTCTCTATAATTTCCCCAATCCTTATTATAAAGTATATGAAGATTCAAACGTATATAAAAAAACACGTTATATACACAAGATCTACCGTAGAAAGCTATTTTGAATACATTTTTAACGTCAAAGAACAATTTCCATTGTCATGTACAATTTCGTACAAAACAAAAAATTTAAAATAAAATTCTACAATATTTGATTTTGAGAAAAAAATATTTTCCAGGGGGGCTGACTACATTTCCAGGGGGGGGCTTTGCCACTTATAGCCCCAGTCTGGCTGCAGCTCTCGTTTTATTATGCGATTAATGACATCAAATATTTCGCCGTCTGTTGCGATACCGCACGTCATGATGATGTCGCCCATTGAGAGATATTCATCAAGCGTAACGGAACCAGGAAGAACACCACAAATCCGTACATCGGTTATCAACCTGCTATGTTATTTCCAACAAATCCTTCCTGCTTTGTTGAAATAGTTGATTATTGATTTTGACTTCACTTCTCACCGGTCAATTTCAAGTAACTTTACGACATCCAATAGATCAATAGTTCCCAACCAGTATAACCAAGTTTTCAGATGAACAAAATACTACAATCCAAACATAAAAATACTACAGAATACTACTTTTTATTTTCTATTAATACTACTACTTATTTTACTTTATATTACTTACTTTACTAGTACTTTTTATTATTTACTTATATTACTTACTTATTTTCTATTAATACTACTTTTTATTTTCTAATCTACTGCAATGATATTACAGTAGCATTATTGCTGATAATAGCGACTTTCCGCTAGATTTAGGGTGTTCTAAGTTGTTTGGGCAAAGTATAGTCTACCTTGCAAATTTTATTAATATCAAAATGCAACTTTTCTGATCAATAAATGTTAAATGGAAGTAAATTATCAAACAAAAGTGGGAAAAGTTATAAATTAATTTTTTTTTTTGCAAAATTTAAAAATTTAGCGGTTTATGTCTGGGTTTTAGAGGTTTCTAATATTCTGAGTATATGAGTTGGTAACACCATAATTCGTAATTTGACAGACTGCTGACGTGCTAGTGCTATCTGCCCTAACATAATTGCTGATCAACAGTCAAACCAAAATTTCTGGGTTCAAATTGGAAACGTTAAAGACGTAACGGGAAAAAATTATAAATTCAGGAATTTAACAGAATTTGTTTATTTACTGCTTGCATTACCAGTGTCAAATTGTGGTTGTGAAAGAATTTTCGGTAATGTAACTGAAATCAAGGTTAAGTTCAGAAATCGTTTGTCAACAGAAGCATTAACCAGTATTATTGTTGCAAAGAAGGATTTGGAAGGAAATCGTGTAAATTTTTTCCTGATAACAAAACGTTAAAAATGTTCAACAACGACATATATCAGCAGATTTATCTCCCTCCCCTACTAATCGGATTTTTTTAGTTTGTTCAGGGCTTCCTCATTTCTTCTTACATCCTCACCTTGTACATGAATACAACGGATTTTATTAGAGTTTACAGCAGCTGCAAATGACTGAACATCTTGGACCCCAACTTTCCCAGCTTTCATCCTTGTCCACATAAGTCTCTTCACCATACCACTGACTCCATGAACAGGCCCATTTGTTTATTGCGAAGAAGTGCCAAGAGCATTTACAGCCATATGAGCTTTCTGTAAATGTTAAGTCGATAAAATTAAAGCGTTGTTTAAAATGTGGGACAGCACCTTCTGAGAAGATTTTAGACAGTAGGCTACTTTTCAGAAATTTTCCGCAAAATCAGAGGTAGACCAAGGAGTAATGGACGGTCCATCACATATATCCCATCCGTTACCATATAATTGTCCGGCCTGTTACCTGGTTTACTCCTAAACTAGACATGCAAAATGTTTGCTGATTTTTTTTTTTATGGAATCCCTCCAGGGTATTTTCTCACACAATGGAAAACATCGATATTGTTGATTAAATATTTTATGAGCTATCTTAATTTTATTGATATTTTGGTAACGGACGGGACAACAAATTACAGTTTATTAAACAAACTGTAATTATAGGTTAAATAGTTAATTATAAAAACTGGTTTACCTGATTAGTTAAAAGAATGGTATTATATAGCGCTGCTCCAAACAAATGTTTGCTACACTTTTCTGTAAGAAACTGACAGTAACTGCTTCTATTTTCAGCAAGCATGTACAAAATTCCTCGGACAGGGCTCAACTAGGGTTAATAAGCTCTTTATCACTATAACTAAGAAAATTTTTAATCTTTTCTTTAAAATTACTAAATATAGATGTTTTAAAATAATTTAAATGAATTTAAAAGCATTTATTTATTTTCAGTTTTTCTTAAAATGTCCTCCTTACTGTGTAGTGACCCATAGCGTTATTCTGCTCAGATTGCTTTAAAACACCAGGATTTATTAAATTTAACTTATCCTGTTTCAGAAAAAAATATGCAAAAACATAAAAACCCGCTCCTTATTTATTACCTATTATTATTGTGAAATATTATGCAGCTGCATTACAAATTGCTTTCCTTAAGAAATGCATTTTCATTTCGTCATAAACCATAAAAAAATTAGTGTGCATTTATTTTTCCGCTTACTAGTGGTAAGACCAAAACATTACATATTTCAGGACAGTTTTGTGCCCAGCGAGAGCACCAGGCAGAATTCATAACAAAATCAAATTCTTCTTTTGAAGTATATTAATCCTATACTAATGGCCTCTAGTCCCAAGAAGGCAAGAGGTATGATTTCTCAGACCCAAATATGCTGAAAATTTCTCCTTTCCAAAAAACAAAAATGAATAAATAAAAAAAAAACTGCCTATTTCAAATCATTTGCATTTTGTAAAGAAAAATTTGAGACTACCCCACAAAAATACTACATTTCTACCACCTTTTCGTGACATACTACAAAATTACCATACAGCGATAATCGAAGCCAAAAAATGCTATTGTAGTACGGAAAATACTACCTCTGGCCACACTGTTCCCAACCTTTTTCAAGCCGCGACCCACTTTTACAGCAGCCAAGTAATCCGCGACCCCCTTTTATAGTAACCAAAAGATCTGCGACCCCCCCATCCGCATAATATAAAAGCACTTTTAACAACTGAAGAAAATACGTTACATATAAAATTATTTTACATTAATTATAGACATTACATTAATTATGTATTAATTGTGTTTATCATATTAATTATGTTTATCATATTAATTATGTTTATCATATTAATTATGTTTATCATATTAATTATGTATATTATATTAATTATACATATTACATTATTTATGTATATTATATTAATTACATATATATTAAATTAGCAACCATTAGTAGAATATTGATGTAGTCATAGGTGCCGACTTGAAAAATTATTGTGAGTTCCAAAAATTTTAAATCGAATAACCGGCACACATTTCAAAGGATTCAAGTATAATTTAAATTTCATTATCAGATTATCTGGTACAATAAGACACCTGAAATGTTAAAATGAAGCAAATTATAGTTAATTATTTAATGCCCCCTAAATGCATACACCCTTTATAGTTTTACGATTGCTGCCAAAATACTCAGTTGTGTTCAGCCCCTCCTCTCCCCCGTCTCTCTTTAAAAGGAAGTTGACTGAAATAAAAGCTCGATTCTTCATGTGCTCCAGGGGTGCTTGGAAGGCAAGGCAAAGTAAAAAGTAATGAAAATTGTGAATCCCCCCAGCTGTTGAAAGATTGGGTGGGTCAAGTTATTGGATAACATATTTTCGCCTTTGTCACTATGTCCAATAAAGGTTCTCATTTCTGCACGTAGAGCTAGAGACTGAACTTTATATTTTGTGTGAACCCAGACAAAACGAAAAATTTGCTTTTATAAAAGGTGCAGTGAACAGGGTATAAATAATGAAAATATTGAAGACTTGATGACGAAAAACTTCGTGCATATATTTTCCCCACGAGAAAAAAAATAAAATATTAGGGGTTCGAAGAACCTGCAAAAAAATTATTGCGGGTTCAAAAAGTGCCTCGAACCCACAAAGTCGGCGCCACTGGATGTAGCCATGTTGAAATATAAAAGCATTGGAAACATTTGGTATGAAATTCCTTATAAAAATAATTGCAACTAAAAATAAATTTTTATTTCATATAAGAATATAATATATATATATCATTTTTATTTTTTTCAAATTTGATCCGTTTGACAAGCTTTAAATTGCATAAAATGGACCATACTTTCTTGAACTCAATGCATGTTTTTGCACATTTTTAAGACGGATATGTCCTTTATAATTCAATTTTTAAAATCATGGGAAATCGCATTTTTAAAACCCCTCTCTTTTTTTCTATTTATTTATGCAAATAAGGGGGTATTTTCCCATACCTGTTCTTAGACCTTCTTCCCTTTCATTTGGTGCTTCGCTTTATTTCATAGAACCAAGCTGCCTTTCTTAAGCGAAAAAAAAATATATTCCCATGGTAGGAATCCTACTTACGACCCCGTGTAATGCCAGACTTGGGAACGATTATAATCAGTTTATATGATTACGATTACTATAGTAGGATTATGATTACTATTACAATTATCTAAGTATCAAAATTCAGGTTATTATTTTGATTACGATTACAGTCAAGTTTCATTTTGCGATTATCCACTACGATTATGAATACACATAAAAACATAATTACAATTACGGCTACATATTATAATCGATTATAATTACGATTATAGTCGTGGCGATTATGATTACCAAAGGATTTCAAAAACTGATTACGATTACAATTATGATTAAGTGAAATTTAAAAATATGATGATATTGCAGATTACAGTTACTTCAAAATATTTGATTACGATTACAGACGTGATTACGTAAAAATGTAATCAATGACAGTTGACTGTAATCACTTGATTGCGGTTACTCGGAGTCTGGTAGTGACTCGGTGACGTCACTTTCCTCTTAGCTTAGACTTACTCCTGTAATCCAAGTTGACACGGCTGCTATGTTGTTTCCCATTTCGCATTGTTTTGTTTTTAGGTTTTTGGGAGAAGGAAGGAAGAGAAATTTATTATACAATAATTTTCGACACCCACGTGTAAATAAGCTCAAACTAGAACTTTTTTGTTAAGGGGAAAAAGCTCTTATTTAAGCTTATTTATACGTGGGTGTCGAAAATTATTGTATAATAAATTCCCTCACGAAAACTCACAAAAATCTCGCCCCGGTGGCTTTGTGTGTTGACCATTATTGTTTCATTACGTTAGGCCCACTCTGGATATAATCTCATGCACTTTATTCACATAAAGTGAAATAAATTACACAAATAACAAAATCCTCAGAAACTTTGCTTACAAATTTAACACCATATTTCACCATAGGGGAAGAGTTATCGGGTGCGCAAAAAGTTTGGAAACTTTTTTTTTACTGAAATAATGTGGCAATACCTTATTGTTTTCTAAAATTGTTTGTTGTTGTTGGATACGCCGTTTAATGGTTTGTTCAGTGATATGTAAATTTTGATATCTTTATCGTTCCAAAATGCCAAAGAAACGTGAAGAAAACCGTGCCGACGTCGTTGCTTTATCTAGTGAAGGAAAATCTGAAGTTTAGATAGCTCGTTTGCTAAATATGAAAAAATCTTTTATTTGTAAAAATATTAGGCGATTCACGGAGCAAGGCAAGAAGACGGACCGTCCTCGGAGTGGAAGACCGTGCACCGCAAACACACCGCGTAATCGCAAAATTATCGGATAACGAATTCGACGCAATCCCAGGCAGTCTATGGGAAAAATAAAATGGCTGCTGAAATCAGTATATGCGAGTCCAGTGTTCGAAATGTTGTTGAAAAGGAGCTTAAACTCAAATCAGTGAAGTTCCAGAAAGGAATTGATCTGAACGACAATAAAAGCTGAATGCGCAAAAAATTTTGCTCGGCATTGCTATGCAGACGTGGTGCTGGGTTTCGTATATGGACGCTATTTTCCGACGAAAAGTTTTTCATCATCGAGCAAGCCCACAATATCCAAAACGATAGAACACTTTGTTCTGAATCTTCGGTAGCGAAAGATAAAGGTCGAATCGTTTCACGCGCACGAAAACCTGCAGGAGTCATGGTTTGGGCCGGAGTCAATACTTCAAGTAAGACTGACCTCATTTTCGTCGAAAGTTGTATAAAACTTAATGCGAAAAATTACGTCAACGACATTTTGGAATCCACCGTCCTTCCTTGGTCCCTAAAGTACTTTACAGGTCAACAGTGGATATTTCAACAGGATTCTGCTCCTGTCCATCGAGCAAAAGTAACTCAAAAGTTCTGCAAAGACAATTTTCCGGACTTTATCACCGCATAGGAATGGCCGTCCTACTCTCCAGATTTGAATCCTTTAGATTACGCAATCTGGGGAATTCTTCAGGCGAAGGCTTGTGCTAAACCTCACAAGTCAGTGGCGTCTTTAAAACGAGATTTGGTGAAAGCGTGGAATGGAATATATGACAATGATGTGCATGCCGCAGTGGAACAATTTCCACGCCGTTTCAGAGCTTGTGTCAATGCAAATGGTGACCTTTTTGAAAAATATTTTTAACTGAAATTTTGTGCTTTTTCCAGTGTTCTTACCGCCGTGTGTTTTTTACTTAATAAAAAATTCGATTAAAAGAATTATCTGAAATGTTTCCAAACTTATTGCGCACCCTGTATATTACCGTGACTTAATGCCGTCAATGATCCATAATAAATGGTTGCTGTGCGCACACAAAGCCGCACACCATATATGCACACACACAAAGGCGCACATTGCTTTCAATAAAACTCCAATTAATAATTTATTAGACACTCCCTACTAAACCGGTTTTTTAATTACATTCCGATTTTGTTTCTTCTTGGTATAGGTACTTACTATAGAGATCACCCACAGGGCTGCTGTTGTTCTCTTCTGATTAATACCCTGGGACCCTATCCACGCGTTTACCCGTATGGGGTCCAGTGTTCCAGCAAAAACAGCATTAAGGGAGTGAAATACTACACTGTCCCGACGGTGTTAACAATCAGTACTACATGTGTTAACAACTATTGCGTGTTTTTATTGATTACTGTGTAACAGAAAACCAGTGGCATATGAATGGGGGATCAGGTGACCCAATCCTCCCATCTGACATCGCATCACGTGAACTTCTTTAAAGATATTTGAGCCTCTCATATTTTTTTTAATTGCAACGCCACTGCTGACGGCCTGTGTCTAGCACTACTGAACTTCATAAGGAAAATGTTACATATGTAATAAATAATTATTATTGCAACATCCTTTTTTAGTTTTCGCTTCTGACAAATGGGAAGTATTAGTTTAGTTTGAATCAGCCAGCTTATATATAGTCAGTGTTGCCATGAGTGTTAGAGGGTACAACAGGGCCAGCCATATATCGATTCAACCGATTTGACCGAATCGTGCTCCGCGTTTGAGAAGGAATAATTTTTTTAAATTGAAAATTAAGACTATTTCTGCGGCGTACACGAGCAACCAAAATATCTGAATCGGGCTTAGAGACATATATATACATTTGTATTATTTATAATACAAATATGAATATAGTAAAACCCCGTTGAATATCGGACATCTCAGAACTTGGGTATTTGCCCGCTATTTGGAGGTGTCCGTTATTTGGAAGGGATAATAAGCATACACACAATAAACAGCGCCACATAATAGAAATTGGAAAAATGTCCTTAAATAGAGATGTCCGCTTTTCAAGGGTGTCCGTCAAGGGTGTAAGGGGGTCCCGCAAAAGTGACCTAAATTGGGCCCCTCACAAGCTGAGGCCGGGCCTGGGGTACAGTACATGCACTTCGTTTAATTTGTCTCTTATCCACATTTAAGTTCGAATGACATTTTGAATTGCATTTTTCAGGGCTCAGGAACGGCAAAGGCCATGCTGCTCCAGAAATTACGTTTTCCAGGAAACTGAACTTCTGCCGCCAATTTAACCAAACCCCGAACCACGGTGAGATGAATAGCGGTACACGCTCCCTTATGCTATAGAGAGTCGAACCCGAATCAATGGAGTCATAGACCACTTGAGCTGACCAGTGCCGGATTAAGGAAGGGTCATATGGGTACCTAAACTAGAAGAAGAAAATGGGCCCCTAATGAATGTGACACTTCGCGATATTCACCCGATAAATCCCACGTTTTAATTTGAAGCAAAGGAAGGCACAGCGGGGAAGGTCACAGAGGTCATGACCCCCCCTCCTCCAATTTTTTTTTTTCACTGAAAAAATTTCCAACTTTCATACTAAATGAGGTGTTATTCAAGAAAATGTCAAATTCTATCCTTAACCCCCAAAATGAAAGCCTGTGTCTGCCCCTGATTTTAAGTTCAATTGTCTATAATATTCGGTTTTATTAATATTGAAACTCAGACCTTTTTGCATACTAAAACTTAAATAATATAAAGCCCTATCAAGTCCCTAAAGAGGGCCACAAACTTGGTGGCCCTAGTTGGCCTATATGTAAATACTGCACTGGCAGTGCCACCACGCCATGTGGCACTATGTGCCACTATGCCATGTGGGGAAATAGACCTACATTTTCCCCTAAAAATTACATTTGATTCATTGGTTGTATTTTATGGCGCAAGGATTTATTCTGAGCCAAGCAAGGTAAGGCGTGCGCACTGTCTTCAAATGAAAACTAATGAATGAGAGTTCATGGTATTCATTTAAATACATTGATGCTGTGATTCTTTTTCAGTCACAACGATATTGTGATTATTTTTCAGTCACAACGATATTGTGATTATTTTTCAGTCACAATACTATTACGATTCCTTCAGTCACAAATATATTGTGGTTCTTTTAGTCGCAATGATATTGTGATTCTTTTTTAGTCACAGTGGTATATTGCGATCTTTTTAGTTACAATGATATTGTGATTTTTTAGTAACAATATTATTGTGTCCCTTTTAATTACACTGATATTGTGTGCCTTTAAATTACGCTAATATTGTGTTATTTCTAATCACAACGATATATTGTGATATTTCTAATCACAACGATATATTGTGATATTTCTAATCACAACGATATATTGTGATATCTTTTAATCACAATATAAATTTTACATTTTTGTGCAGTATTTTTTTTTTACACCTTCCAAACTCCTGCGTTTTTATGCAATATGTGTACATACTGTAAGTATACACCTCGTTTTGATGCAGCATTAGTTCCGCTGTGCTTGCGTCATAAAACTTAATTTTCTTTGAACATTTCTGCTCGTTTAATGATTTTTTTTTTAAAACTAGTTAACTAGTAACTAGTTAACTCAAATTACTACTTGTAAATGCACCATCAGTCATTTGACGACACCACCTGTTTTCCAGCCTTTTTTCTTCCTGTCTTTTTTTTTGCTTCTTTTACTTTCTTTTCATCGTATAGTTATAGACTTGACAGTCCCTCAAATTTGATGTAGAAAAAATGTATTGGAGCAATCAGGCTACAGAACACCTAATTTATAACTTCAAACTTTCTTAACAACTCTTAACTTCTGTAACTTCACTTTTAAGGCAAAGATCTTCGCAGAATGAAAACAAAAGAGGTTGCGTGCAACAGGCTGGTCTTTTACTGGAGTCAACATTGGGAAATCGATAAATTGAAGGCCTCCACCATCTTCGTGGCTGAATGATCGAAAAAAAAGTGTCATGTAACGATGTCGTAGCGCAGACGAACATTAGAGTCAATTGTGTAGTCTACTTCATTGCTTATTGTTTCTCTTCGTTACGTAGTCCTCACTTCTGCGACCCAATTACTCCAGCCGAGTACGTGTGCAGTCCGGAAGCCATAACAATTCCAGCCATCCTCTTATGCAAGTCTGTTTTCTATTTTACTTGCAGAGCGTAAGCAGAATTTATCACACACACACCAACCAGCATTGCAAGTCGTGGTGTCCGTTTTCCGTTCGTAACATTTATTCGAGGTAATTTTTAATTTATTACTTAATGTTTGACGATTTAATGTTAGAGTTGATTGCTTCATTAATGCATATTTTGAGGTTCGTTTTTAAACCGATGATTTTTAAGACCCTGTCGTTATTAGAGACGTATGCTGGGACAAGAATTCAATTTGGTGGTTAATTTATGATTTGCTCATGATCTAACTACGGCCAGGGGCGGACACAGACTTTCATTTTTGGGGGTCAAGGATACTGTAAACGTAATTTTTATATCTCTCGAGAAACCAAAGAATTCATGCGACTGTTTTTATTGCTGTAATCTAAAACCAAACCCGCAATGTCTTCTAGTTTAGGGGCGGAAGAAGACTTTCATTTTGGGGGTCAAGGACAGAATTTGCTATGGTCTTGGAATCTTCATTTATCATGAAATTTGGAAGTTTTTACAGTGAATAAATACATTGGGGGTCATGACCCCTGTGACCTCCCTCTGTGTCCGTCCTTGACCACAGCGTATAAGGGTAATGTGTGTATACTTAGCGCCCCATTGATCAGTGTTAAACTCAATGGCGTACGCAGACTTTCATTTTTTTTGGGGGGGGGTCACGGACAGAATTTGCCATGGTCTTGGAATAACACCTTTCATTTATCATGCAAGTTGGAATTTTTTACAGTGAAAAAATATATTTTGGGGGTCATGACCCTGTGACATCCCGTGTCCGTTCTTGGTTCAACACCCAACCGTGCCAGAAAAAGAACGCCTCCTGACTGACTGCACACCGTGGTCTAGAGGTTGGTATCTTTGTCCTTAAGAAGTACGGACTCATCGAAAGATTACAGTGTCCGGTGCAGCATGACCTTTACACCGTAAAAACCCAATTTAAATCTTCGTGCGCTGTGGCGCCAAAACGGATCATGTTACGCCTGGATGTACCATTTCCCTGTAGATGCAGAAGACAGAGCCGTTTCTGGCTTGAGTGCAAAAAGCACCCCCGCATCTGGACGGCCAATCTCGGGAGCAGCCACAGACCTTTTTTTATATTATTTTTGACCTTTTATAAAAGTAAGACATTATAGGGAATTTTTGTTTTATTTTATGAAAATTAAAATATGTTTCCTTTTTGCATGACGACTGTTTCAAACTGTGTATACATAAATATAATAGTAAACATTTTTCACATATCAGAGTCTAAATGAAATAATTATAATAATATTGTTAAGGGCTGCGAGATATGGTTTTGCGCCAAGGCCGCCAATAATGGGCCTGGATGCGAATCTTTGTCATTTATTGTATGAAGCCCCGAAATACGGACTGGTAAAAAAAATGATCTTCGTGCCAGTGAGATTCAGATCCACATTTTCCTCGCAGTCGACTGAACGCCTTACCGCAATACCAATGTGATCAGTAGCGTAGGGGTGGGGGGACAAAGGGGCGATCGCCCGGGGAAGGGGCGGCAATTAATCTTTAAAGAACAATGTCAGGCGCAATAATTACTGTAAGGACTGTCACTCGCCCAGGGCGGCAGAATATCTAGCTACTCCACTGAGTCTAATGCCGAGTTTAAATCCGGTTTCAATTGATTTGGTTGGAAAATATTTAATTCGATATGGAAGATGGTTGATGATTTGATATTCAATGCAATACAATACAAACTTTATTTAGGAGAATGAATTACAGTCTCAGATACATTTTTCTTATATTATGGAAGTATTAAATTGAATCGCCTGGGACAGAAATGGGTAAAGACTGTAGGGTTGACAAAGCCCATGCTGCCCGAGTTGGAAATTTTTATTATTTTTGAAATGAGTAGATGTTAATTAATTTAGCAAGAATTGAGAAAGTTGCTTTTTAAACAATGGGTTTACTGATTGCAAGGTTGATGGAAGAGAGTTCCACACTCTAGGGCCAAAGCAGACAATTCGCGCTAGCTCAAAATTAGTTATTGAAAAATCTGGGACAAAGTTAGTAGAGTTTCTCATTAGATATGTATGGCTGGGCAGATGAAGAGAGCTAAGATATGGATATGCTGAAGATTTTATAACATTGAACATAAATGTTGAGATTTTAAAAATGAGAAGTTTATCGATCAGCAGAATTCGCAAACGTCTAGCAATTTCTAAATATTGGGAGGAAGAAATATGGTTGGAGATAAGACGGAGGTACTTCTTTTAGAGTGAGGTTAAACACTGTAAGTTTGATTTTGACGTGTGACCCCAAATTAGTAGGCAGTAATATAAGTTAGAGAAAATCAGAGAATAATAAAGATATAAGGGAATTGAAATTCAAATTTTTATAAAAAAAATTTTATAAAAAAATCCATATACCCGTTTTTATGGAATTGTATCTTTACAAACAGATCACAAACGGCTGTAATGTTATTTTGTATTTCATCGATGGATTTTTGGTAAAAAGATTGGCATTTATTGATACACCCGCGCATTAAACTATGAAATAAATCTTGAAAGTTGAAACACGCATGTTATTAGATAGGACTCTTGTTCTTGCGAGCTCATGCCCCTCCCTCCAAAAAATAATATATATATATATGGTGAAACTGCATCGTTCGTCACACGGTTTCTCTCTCCTAAAAATTTTCGAAAATTTCACAGTAGATCTGCTTGTGACGTCATTCTTAGGAGTCTCTTCTGTGCTACTGTCAAGACGTTTAGTTCGTAAAAATGCTGGAGGTAACTATATTCTTTTTTCGTGCCTCACTTTTTTGTACTTTTTGTGAACTGAAGGTTTATGGCAACACCGCGTCCAACAAGGTTCTCATCACCATTTTTCCAACAGCATGTGCTGCTTGCTCTCAATGGCGTAGCAGTTCAAAAATTATGGGGACACTTAAGCAGTTTTAAGAAAGGTGAAGTGATTTATCCTCAACGAAACAATGTACTCTTTATCCAATGGGGGCTTGAGCCCCCATTTTTCTACGCTACTGGCTGCTCTGTGGCCCGTTGTGACACTTGATAGTTAATTAACAATGCTAGTTCACAATAAACTGCAGCATAATGTAAACTTAACTCTTATATTTGTGGAGAAACCAAAGAATTCGTGGCACTCTTTTTATTGCGGTAGTGTAAAATCAAACCCGCAATACCTTCTATGTATGCCTCCGAAGTATTGCTGTATATGTAGTATATAGCGGTATGCATAGTATTTTTATGTGTAGTAAATCTTATTTCGACAGCCATTACGTTCTGCACATAGGCGTAGAGTTTCATGGGCCCGAGCCCCCAATAATCTGAAATAAATTGCGATTTTACATATACTGTAATGTATAAATGTACATAAAATGTGTTTGCCCCCCCCCCCCAATAATTTTTATAACACTACATTGATGATTCTAAATGTTGCTCTTTCTGCCACCTCATATTCTTTAACGATTCCTGGCTTTTTCAACAAACTTTAGCTTATTTCTGTTACGTTGCAATTTATTGCGTATCTTCATATACATTATGTGCATCTATACAGTTACCATGCTACACTCTTGATCAGTGGTTTCTCAAATTCCTCACCTTGCGTAGCTCTTTTCCTCACCACCTACTTAGCCACTGAACCCCTCTATAGATGATATTTAAGGAGAATTTAAAGGACTATTTATCACTGTGTAGATATAAACATAACAATAAGCAATAAACATAAAAAGACAGGTAATTCCTTTCCATTGTTTGTTATGCTTGCGCCATAAAAATCAAGACCGTAGCCAGGTTTTAATTTCAGTGGTGTTCAAAATATTTTACAGCATGTATTGATACAATCACAGCATGTACAGCCGTGGTCAAGCCCCATTAAAAACTTAGTTTCGGGGAAGGACCAGTCCCTAAGATCCCCCCCATGATAAAAATACAATCAACCAAGCTTTCTATTGTTTCTGTGCATTGGTAACGACTCGTTAGCTGAAAAGGGTTGTCAAGACGGAAAAATTACAGAATTAACAGATTTTCTTGAAAATTCCGACGATATTTTACCAATTTTTTGTGGTACCTCTGGACGGTCGTGACGGTGCCACTGAACATACTTTGAAAAACATGGATGGAACGTGTGGGGAGGAGTCTAAGATCGTTTTTAAGGCTTGCTTGGAATTGCGAAGTGTTGGGAGGAAGAAAAAATTCTAACGGAAAACTGTATTCGATTTAATCGAGGTTCAAAACAATCTTTTGGTGAGTGTATTCTTCTTCTCTCCTTCATTCTAATTCAATCGTCCAGTAAATAGGAATAATGATGAAAATGGTCGTTTGTTTGAAGCGAATGAGTTATCATTTTCAAACTCACTTTCACCACACCTTAACATAGTGACTTTCTGAAGATCACACGATCACTTTTTAGTTACGATCACTGCCTTCATTTCTTATTCCCATTAGGGCCAGAAATATATGGAGATCCAAGGTTAGGTCGCAACCCGTAGGTTGGTGAAGCGCTGTGCTAGAAGTTTCACTATCGCCACATAGTAATGATCTACAGGTGCGACAAGGTGTAGATCAGAATCAAAGCTACTGAATGCTTTTAAGCACTAGCTTTCGTATTCACATTATGGCCAGAAATCCTTAAAGACCCGAAGTTAGGGCTTGACCTATAGGTCGGTGAAGCACTATGCCATAAGTTTCACCATCGCCATGTGGTAATGATCTGCAAAGGGTAGTTCAGAATCAAAGCTACTGCATGCTTTTAAACACTTAGCGTCCATCTTCCCATTATGGACAGAAATCCCTAGTGACCCAAAGTTAGGTCTCGACCTATGAGTTAGTGAATCACTACGCTAGAAGTTCCACTATCGCCACGTAGTAATGATCTACAGGGACAATAGAAGGTAGATCAGAATCAAAGCTAATGAACGCTTTTAAGCACCAGCTTCCATCTTCCCATTATGGCCAGAAATCCATAGGGACTCCAAGTTAAGTCTCGACCTATGGGTTAGCAAACCACTACGCTAGAAGCTTCACTAACGCCACGTAGTAATGATCTACAGGTGCGACAAATCGGGTAGATCAGAACTAAAGCTACCAGAGTTGTCTCCAAAGGGTACGCGCTGTATGCGCCGCGTACTCTCAAGAAATTTTGAAAAATACCGAGTACGCGCCGCGTACTCTCAAGGTCTCAAGAAAGTTTTTGTATTTGCTGATTTTGGGTATAACTTTCAACGAAGTTTAGCCTCTAGTTCCCTAGTCATTTGTAAACTTGAACGTAAAGAAATGAGGAGAACCTCTTGAACCCCACAAACTTCAAAATAATATTCTGCATACAGCCCAGAAAGCAATGAAACTGATGAAAGTGGCAACTGCCACCTTAGGCTTGGATAGACGATAGACGACCAGTCAATGCGGCATGGTGACGTCACCAAGTCCAGTAACCCTGCGTTTTTTTACTCTTTAATTAAAACAGCACTGCATACTCTCAATAATTTTCTTCAGGACAGCCCTAAAAACTACTGAATACTTTTAAGTGCCTGGCTTCCACTTCGAGGGCTACGTAGAAATAGAAAACCCGGCAAGCAGATACTCTATGCTTGCCAACTTCTATCTTGAAATCGTCCCTATAGGTCAGGGAAAAGCAAAATTTTTTCATTAAGACCTAGAAAAGTCAGGAAAAATTTTCTTAACTTCTATTTTGAATAGCTAAATCTCCCACGAACGAGAAGCTATTTTCGTTGTTTTATATGCAAAAATAAATAAATAAATAATCTGGAAATGTTGGCCGAGCAAGCGGCACTGTGTTTCCAGGAGAGGAAGGGTCATAATCCAAGAGATGAGGTAGAATCTCCATTTGGAGATCAAAGAAGCCATTTTCCCTGCAAGCGAAATTTAGTTTAATGTTTTGTGATTGGTCAGAGAATTGTGCTGGAAAGGTCAGGGACAGACTTGGGGAAAAGACAGGGAATTTTACTGGAAAAGTCGGGGAATTTTTTTCTCCAGTGCGAGCGGGAACCCTGAATAAACGCTTGATCTTTACACTTACCTTAGGACATTTATTATTATTAAATTCAGCACGTTTGTACGATCTAAGGGGCATTTAATACTTTTAAATTTAAATTCGTCGCACATCAATATACAGTAGAACTTGCCTAAAGTGACCAATTTTGGGACTGGACCGCGATGATCACCATAGACCAATGGTCACTATATTCAGGTGGTCACTTTTCCAGGTTCCACTGTGATGTAAATAAATAAGTAAAATAAAGTTAATAAATCGTTAATTTAATAAAAAATATCGATATAGTTCAAGTGTGAGTTCCTCGGCTTATGGCCGCAGGCGTAAACTTTATAGTTCGTTCACGAAAAGTAGTCCGATGGTACCGTTAGAAATAACGGGAGCTGACGTCACAAATGGCCCACCCGATTAAAGCAGAAGGGGGGGACGTCATTTCAGAAATAGTTTTTAGCGCAAACAAAAGTTTATTAAAACCCAGTTTTGAAATGACGTCCTCCCCTCTGTTGTAATCAGCAAACGTCAGCTACCGTTAATTCTAACGGTACCATCGGACTACTTTTCGTAAACGAACTATTGCTGACGGGTAGACGTTCGTAAAAATTACGTCTAGGCTTAAACAGCATCCATAGGGTAGTGATTGTTTGTTTGGATGTTTTATGGCGCAAGAGCATCTGGGCTATACTGCGCCAAGTAGTGATATATAGTGCGCCTGGTAGTGATTGTAAAGGAAAGCTCCAATATTCGCAGAGAAATTTTATTTTTATTGCGATGACGATGGAAAGCTCAACAATAATAAAAATATTTATTTTGACTACATTTTCCCCAAGAAATAATGAAATTTTACGAGCGTTTACCCCGATTCACTAAAGATTTAAGCCTATCCGTCTAGTGTTGAATATCTGAACACGCACCATTTGAAGCTAATTAGTTGTGTTTGGCCACCATTTCTTTGAAAAATGAGTTTCAAAGTGTCAACAGTAAATAATTCGCGCGTTCATTCCTACCGCTATAGTTGAAGCCAGGTGCAGCACAGATCCTTATCATCATTCAAATACCATCATTATCATTGTAACCATTTGTGTACACGGAAATGACTGATTCAAACACGGCGCCCGTAGGTCGGCCATGATTTCACGAAACCGGTTGCAATATTTTGATTTGCCCTGATGCAATATTTTGTGAAACAGCGTAAAAAAACTTAATCAAATATTGCGAAATAAGATTATTTCCAGCTTCTAGCCGCAGGAAAGAAACTTGCCATTTAAATGACACCATTTGGTTGCAACCGCAACTTACTTTTTTTAATCGGTTAATTCTTAAAATCTATGAAACCTATGGAAAATATAATTATGGGTCCTATGCTCAATGATCGGGAGATGATGGGATGTTTGGCGTATACGAATCCTTTCGAAAGCTTGCTAAATAGCTTTTAAAAGCAGATGGTTTTCATAAAATATGTACCGAAATACCTTTTATTTGTTTTTTACGACGCAAGGATACGGTTAAGGTTATTTGGCGCTGGAAGCTACCTTTTTCCCTGGGAATCCGAACGTGTGTTGCATAAAGAACTAAATCCTGAAGTATGGTGGAGAAGAAGAAGACGACGATGAAGATGACCGTTGTCGTCAAGAAGACGACGAAGCAGACAAAGAAGACTGCTATCGTCGAGAGGAAGAAGGCGGCGACACGTTTTACGACACCGCTGTTGGAATTGAACTGAAGTTAAATCTAGGATCAGAGGCGTGCGCGGGGAGAGGGGTTGACGGGGTCATAGCTCCATTACGATGCAATTTTGTATATATACATATTCAAAAATACTCAAATGTATAGCTCTGTAACCCTCAGTCCCCCTCCCATGTGACTATTACTCCCTCTAACAGTGGGCACGATAGGCCCGTTCCGTGCCGGTCTATCGTAAAAGTAACGTGCCGCCGGCACGTTATTTTTATTCCGTGGTAGGGTTGAAATACTTTTCACCGGCGGAGTATTTGAGAACCTTTGTTGAGTTATATGGGCTTTGAGTTATATTTTGAAAAACAAAACTTCCCCAAGGAATAAATAGGGTTCTCATGAAGGTTTCATGACGCTCAGGCCCTCAATAATTATAATTAAATCGGGATTTTACATACATTGTGTAATGTGTAAATGCATATAATATATGCTTAGGGGCCCCCACGATAATATTGAAAATTGTACGTTACCGGCGGCGTTCGAAGGTGAAACTCGAAAACAAATCTTTCCGTAGAAGCTATGAATTAGATAAATAAAAAAGTCAAATGTATAATCAAATTAAAGATAAATTAGCACTGAAACCATTGTTTAACGGAAAAGTTGGCATAAAAAAGAAGAGGTAAAAGTACACAGTCCGTCACCTACAGATTTTTAAGTGTTTCTAAATTGGCTGGCAACACGGCAATGTGTGGCCAATGTGGGTTTCTGGACCCCGTAATTTTCCTGAATCGGTGAAGGGAATGTATCGGTTAAGGGGTAGTGGGGAGAGAACCCCCCTCTCCAGATTCGGGCTTCGCCCTTGCTGTCAGTTCAGATGACATTCTAGTTATACCTGAATCTTAAAAATGTCGAATGCTCGGAAAACGCCTAAACATGACGTCACAAGCCGAACTACTGAAATTAAAGAGCATTTTTAGGAAGAGAGAAAACTAAGTGACGAATCATACACTTGCCCCAAAAATTGGAGGAGAAAATGTTTCAAAATAATAGTTGCGAATTGGAAGGATTTAAACTCAGTTGGAAACGTTTTCTGCGTTTTAAAAAATGTGATCGAATTAAAATTTTATTTTAACGAATTTCATAACGCGTTATAAGTTGTTCTTTGTCATATAATTAATTAATAATTATAATTATTATTATACAATAATGTTTGCCACCCACGTATATTTAGCTCAAGCTAGAGCTTTTTTGTTTTTGGAGAAAAGAGGCGCCGTACTCATCCTGGACTCGAACCAGGATTACGCGGGGACCCTGGTTCGAGTCAGGATGAGGACGCTCCTCCCTAAAAAGCTCTAACTAAACAGTCTAACAATTCTAATTCCCCACAACTCACAAAATCTCGCCTCGGGCTTTTCTGTTGACCATTATTTGTATTGTGTATCCCTATGAAGGGGTAATATCTTAACATCCTTATAATTATTATATTAATATATTTATTACATTGAGTCAATATTATTATAATAATCAGGACATTTATAAGAGTATAATGTAAAAGAAATGTCTTTTACGGCATCACCTTCTAACCCATGTGCATGTTGTAAATCTCAAACTGAATGGAAGAATAAAGTTATAACAATGTGAAGTTCATGGAAAAATGTATAAAATTAGTTCTGTATTTTTAATAATGTTAATTTTTTCTTTACAATAACATAACAGGTCGTAGATCAGTAGGTCCCGGCGCAGCATGACCATTGTAGTCTTTGAGCCGTAAAACCACAAACAGGTCCTAAGTTATCCAATTGATAATAAGAGTATTGATAACATAGGATAACGTAAATCATGACACAGAGTAACGTAATTTATAATATGTCATTGTGAGAAAAATATTGAGTAATGTCATTATCAATAACATAAAGTAACGTTATTCGTAATAATGTACAACTCTTTTATACAGTAGAACTTCTATATATCGAATTTCTCTAATAAAGCTTTGATGAAACTTGGAATTTTAATGAATTCTCTTTATTACATAGAAAAACTGTTTCTCTATATCAAACTCTTGGCGAACCTCGTGATTTTAATGAAGTCTCTTTATTACGTAGAGAAAACTGTTTCTCTATATCAAACTTTTGGTGAGACCTCGTGATTTTAATGAAGTTTCTTTATTACGTAGAAAAACTCTTTCTCTATGTTGAACTCTTGGTGAACTTCATGATTTTAATGGAAATTGTATTACCCATAGAAAAACTGTTTCTCTATATCAAACTCTTGGCGAACCTCGTGATTTTAATGAAGTCTCTTTATTACGTAGAAAAACTGTTTCTCTATATCAAACTTTTGGTGAATCTCGTGATTTTAATGAAGTCTCTTTATTACGTAGAAAAACTCTTTCTCTATATTGAACTCTTGGTGAACTTCATGATTTTAATGAAGTATATTACATAGAAAAACTGTTTCTCTATATTAAACTTTTGGTGAACCTCGTGATTGTAATTTACGAGTAAATTTAACATCTACTGTTGCCACATCATCGGCTAATATGAAAAAAAATGTTGCTTTAATAACATTAAATCTAGTTCATCATATCGAACATTCTTGCTTCTTTAACTTGTCGCTTTGGCAACGGTAGTCACAGTACTGCCACACCAATAGCGAACTTGTCCATGCAAAGTTATATATATATACTCGTAAGGGAGAGAGTGGTTGCGCCTGTAGCTTAGTAGGTAGAGCACCTGACCGGCAATCAGGAGGTCGTGAGTTCGGGTCCCACCAGGCGCCGGAAAATCATTCTTTTCTTTATAAGTAATTTAACATCTATTGTTGCCACATCATCAGCTAATATGAAAAAATATGTTGCTTTGTTGTAATTCACTTTATCACGTAGAAAAACTGTTTCTATATATTAAAGTTTCTTCAAATCAAAATCAGAATCTTTGACGTCATAGAGGTCCTTCCAGAGTTTTCTGTACACAGAGAACAGCTATGCACGATGTTTCAATTCAATATATAATAACTACGCATTTGCGTATAGATGCGTCTGTACAAAGTATAATGGCTAACTAAAAAAAAGTAGACACAACGCGCGTAATTAAAGAACAAAATAGAGAAAAAAACAATTTTAGTGCGTATGCTGAACTTTGATAGTCAAAAATAACTAAAAATTCTACATTTCGAGCTAGGCAACGTGCTGGCCGCCTTTAGGACTGCTGAAGAAGGTCAGCACGTTGCCTAGCTCGAAATGCATCGAGTTTTTAATTATTTTTAACTATTAAAGTTTAGTATACGCACTAAAAACGTTTCTCTATTTCATTATATAATGACTAATGAGAGAACCCGATAACGTGCCCGCCGTGGGATTGGAACCACAGTAGGCTCGTTCGAAAGGTCTCAAAAAGGTATTAGACCCATGTCCAAGCTTTTTTCAGCATGGGCCTATATTTCGGTGATACGGTCCCGTAAAACCGCCCTATCACAGACCTGGATATCTCAAGATTCCGTGGATGGAATTTAATGATCGGCGACTGTTAAGGCAGGGTATCGAAAATTAATTGATACGTGTTTCAGCAATTTTCCAGTAAAACTAAAAATTTTGAAATATTATAACCTTCAAATCTTTCGACAAAACGGAAAAATAATCAACCCCTGTTTGGTGGTTTTTCAGCAAAACACCGCATTGAAAATGTTAGGCTTTAATAGTTCGAAAATTGGATATTTTACTTATTGTGTATTTATTATTTATTATCTACCCATTTAATAACTTTGAGCTCGGTAATTTCAAACAATGCACGCCGCATGACGGAGAGGGTGGGATTTTTTTTTTTTTTTCAGAGATACACTCGCCCATTGCGATCGATAATTGAAGCGAGTGTTCGTACTAAACATTATTCTGACTTGCAATCCAAGTCTTTGGTTTTCACTTACATTAATCACCGAACATGAAGTGGGGTCCTCAATATCACATTTTGTTTGAACTATTTCCTCATCCTCAATAAAATTGAGAGAGGAAATTAAAATTTCAAGTTTTTTAAAAAGCACGAAAGCTAAACATTTTTCTTCTTGAATAATTTCAATTGCATCATTTTCAAAAATGTGTTCAAAATAGTGATGAACATTGAAGGGATTAATATTGCTATTCTTAATTTCAAATTATTGAGAATGACAAAAATTTTAAACATATATACTTTCAAAGCCCTATTAACTATCAAATAACAAACTCATCAAATCAATAAAAAATCATAATTGGTTTAAATCTAATTTGATTTTTGAAATTGATGAACGCATGATTAATTTCTTTCATATCTTAAAATTAATATTAATAATATTTAAGGAGGTGACCCCTTAAAATACTCGCAGTACGATTGACGGAACGAAATCTAACGAACAAAATCAGTTTTCTTTCTGTACATAATATAATTATTGCTCAAATACGTCTCAACTCGTTTTGCTATATTTTCAAACAATTTTTCTCTTTAAACTTGTTTTGAATTCATTTATCGGAGGGGAAAATAACAATTATTATGCTCGCTTAAACGGCCAGAAAAGCCTACGTGATTTATTTTAAATTTATTAGTAAAAAGTTATTACAACATGTTTTATAGCTATTTTAAGCTTTTAAATTTATTTTTTATTTACAGCAGGTCATATATTAACGTACAAAGCAGCAAAACTGCTCTGTACGTTAATACAAATCTAGCAAGCGAACCTATCTGGATTTCGAACTAGCCACGTTGAAGCTTATAGCTTCAAAACGGGCTTTTGTTCAAAAATCACCAAACAGGGGTTGATTATTTTTCATTTTGCCGAAAATTTTGAAGGTTAATATTTCAAAATTTTGAGTTACATTGGAAAATTGCTGGAACACGTATCAAGTAATTTTCGATAACCTGTTTTAAAATCCGCAGATCATTAAAATCCATCCATGGAATCATGAGATATCAAGGTCTGTATTAGAGCTGTTTTCGAACTTTGGGGGCCGTACCTCCAAAATATAGGGCCATTCTGAAAAAAACTTAGACATGGGTCTAATAACTTTTTAGACCTTTTTGAACGCGCCTACTGTGGTTCCAATCCCCGTCGGGCCTGTTGGGGGTTCCCTCGTAAGTTTCATTCGAGGTTCTATGGAAAGTCAGAAGTTAATTCAACCATATTCTTCCATGCGGTGGCGCAGTGTGGTAACGCGTTCGCCTAGTGCGCCGTTAACTCGGGTTCGACTCCCAACAGTGCAAAGAACGCTTACTCAGAGATCTCATAAAGATCGCACTGCTCACTGTAGTCCGCGGTTTGGTTCCCTAGGGCTTAAGAGGTTCGGATTCCTCGAAAAACTGTAGGTCCAGGCGCAACATGTCCACAGTAGTCCTTGAGCCGTAAAATCACAAACAAATCAACCAGATTCTTGAACTTGATGTTATCGTTCTTATGTATGAAGGTTTCTTTAATAAATAAAAACAATTTATGATGATTATTTTCCATTAAATAAGATTAAATTGTGTAAAAAAAAGATGACGAACTCAATCCTACGTCAAATAAATGAAGAAAAATAAGTTATTAGCAAGAACGTTCGCAACCCGCAATTCCATAGATTTGGAAAACTTTCGGGTGTTCCGAAATAAACTAAATAGAGAAATTACCAGAATTCAATCTAGTTACCATGTAGGTAGAACCTGCCCAAAGTGACAACCTTTGGGACTAGACTGCAATGGTCTCATGGGCAGGTAGTCACAATACACGACAGACTTCGGTGTGGGCAAGACTAAGTCCCTACAAGTTCTCTCTTATAAAAAATGGCTACTTCATTCAGGTGGTCGGTTTACCAAGGTGGTCACTTTACCAAGTTCCACTGTATTTTTGAGATTGATTTTTGCATACATGAGAAATCATACATAGTTGAGAGATACCATTGGGGATGTTTCAAGGAGATTTTGGGAAAGCGCCATGGTGAAGACGTTTTTACAAATTTACAGATTAATAGAATGAATGCAATGAATCCGGTTGATATTGCAAATGGGCTTGATCAAGTTTTTATAGATCAACTTAAAAGGAAAAACTCTGGTTTTGTCAGAGGAGCTTCTGACTTTGCAAATTTTTTGGCAGAGCGAATGGTTTAATGATTGTGGAACTATTTAACTGATGGTTCAATCATTCCCGTATCCAGAGAGGGATCTTTGGAAGCGCTCCCCCCTCCCTCCCTCAACTAAATTTTTAATGGGACTTGGCTAAGGCCTTCCATGCCGTGATTGTATCAATACATGCTGTAAAAAATTTTCGACACCCCCCACGAAATTAAATAGCTATGGCATTGGGTTCAGTGACTATAGGAACCTCTTCCGAAGACTGGGATTTCAAGAAGGTTGAAAGGGTTGAATTGGAGGAAGTCGCCGGGCCACGGTAAACTTCATCCTTTACGTAAAAAAAAACTAACTAACTAACTAATTGATGATTACAGTGTTAGCTGATTTTTTTCATGTTTTTTTATTATTATATGTGCTCCTTCCGATGGCTTTAATTGTGTTTGGTGCTGTGCGATATTTTTTAAAAAAGCAGACCCAAAATTCATCAAGCCGTTTTTAAATCGTCTTTTTCCTTCCAAACCACTATTATGGTGCTAATTTAATTAAACGATTTAATTAAATTTAAAACAATTTAATTGAAGTTAAAATAATTAAATTTAAAACAATTAAATTTAAAACGATTTAATTAAATTTAAAACAATTTAATTAAATTTAAAACAATTAAATTTCCAACTGTTTATAATTGTGTGCTTTGGCGAAATAAAATGATTGATTGATAACGATTCTACCGAATTGTAACCGGGATTTCATAATTTCCCTTCAACAAGACCGTACACAAGGCGGAGGGGTTTTTGATGTTAACCCCCCCCCCCCTCATTTGAATAATATTATTGGTTGTGAAAAATAAAATTCCTTATTAATTTTGTTTCCAGTAACCTCCGACCCCCCATTTTCGTAAAAACACTTCTTTTTTTAAACCTGTGTTCGGCAGGGGTTTATCCGGGATTCATAAACTGGGGGTGTTCAAGACTTTCAGGGGTGGGCGTGTAAAGTAGATCTCATTAAGTTATTTTCATTGAACACATTGTGTGTTCAGATTTCATTAAGAGGGTGTATCAAAAATCTGGAGGTGTGTTCGGGGTGTATAAAATCCCTGGTGTACGGGCCTGCTGTTCACCAAAGAATCTTTACAATACATTAGCACGATTTATTACCAAAATAGAGATATTTCCAAACCGGTCGAGCGTGCACGTGGCTTAATTTCTTTCGTTAGGGATATTTTAAGCTCGTCTCGTTTGAACAAGCCGACGCGATCAAGGTAATATTACGCAAGTGGTGAAAATTGCTAATTTAATATCTTAATCTACTCGAATGGACCTTGAAAGTAAAAAATAGCCCACGTGCAAGCACAAATCGAGAGGAAGATGAAATCACGAACTGGAAGCAAGTTGGAACATCGTGTGTAGGTTATTCATCGGATTTTCTTTTTTTTTAAATAATAAGCGACCTAAAATGATTTCTTGTCTAAGAGCTTGAATAAAACCTAGCTACGCCACTTGGCCTTATCTCGGAGTAGTTTTTATTGGTTGGTTTCTGGGAGGTCCCTTCCCTTCCATTGAAACTAGCCTCAAATTCTAGGAGGGCACTATATCTCCCAAAACCAGTAGCGCACGAATTTAAAACTCATTGAGGCCTCAAGCGCCTTTAAAGATGATTGCATGATGCAGTCTATAAGAAAATAACGTGTTTTGATATACAATGGGGGGTCTTGAGCTCCCTGAGCCCCTCCCTTTTGTACACCACTGTTCCAAACTAATATTTGACATAGGGCATTCATTTGCAATATTCGTTTTCCAAGAAAGTCTTAGCCCCCGCCCCCTATTCCCAATATACCATTTCCCATATATCCCCAAATGTCCCTTCGAACAAACAGCGCTTCTGTTAAAACATAGCATTTCCTATATTTATCCACGAGCACATGAATACAGAATACACAATTTTAAGCCGAAAGACGATACAAGTCCACTCCCCGCTGCAATATCGATGGTTAAAGTTCGAAAAACATGCAAAACACGAACTTTTATAAGTTCATTGACTATTTCTCTCTTCTCCTCGGTAGCATGCCCTTGTACATTATCCCCGCCACGAAAACCTAAACTCACCTTCGGACA
>QLNU02013614.1:3062318-3077339 GCA_006491805.2 Dysdera silvatica | reverse complement strand
CCCGTATGTTAGGTAAAATGTAAGTATCATATTTTTTCACAACTGTAGCATGGCACACGGAGGGTGATTCAGACAGGTATAAATCATTTTCATTAGGCAAAATAAAGTTGAACTCTTCATTAAGAAAAATAGATTTGAATGTTCATCGAAGTATGTCATTTAATGGAATATATATATATATATAAAAGTACTTCTGAATCTGAGAATTTTTCTTTTCTTGTATTTGCAGGTGGTGTTCGGTGGCTACAACAGCAGATGACTGGCCCCCGACCTGTCGTAATATGTGGACCATCCGGGAGTGGAAAATCAACTCTTTTACGATATCTGATGGAAGAGTTTGGAGACTATTTCGGCTTTAGTATTTCACGTGAGTGAAAGTTCCTTAAAAAACAAAAGTTAGTGTCTATTGTTTATCATTTAACTAACTTGGATTGACGAGTCCCAGGGAGTTGCAGCCGCCAACCTGTGTAGCTCGTCATTGTGCTTATGTAATGTAAAATTACTTGTTTGCAATGTTGCATGCGAATGATAGATTTTAAAACAAGATTTAAAGTATCTGTAAACATTCATTATAAGTCACGCTGTCATGGCCAAGTGTTTTGGTAATGGACATTAAAGGGTCACTTTACATGTGGGGTCAGAATATGTTGAGCGTTGTGTGGGTAATTTTACATTTAAAAATTTAGTCACAAATTCTAAATGACTGTTTTAAGATATCGTATGAGTAAAGAGGGATTTCTCCCCCCCTTCTTACTAATACTGATGACCTCTGTAAACATGATTGTATGCCATAAGGCAGAGGCATACGCAAAAAGTTTGTAAGGAGAGGGTTACAGAGCTACAACTCACATATTCCTATGTTAAATATACAAAATTTCATTGCAATGGTGGGGGGGTCAACACCCCCTGTAAGGTTTTCTGAACTATCTAATACATGATAACACACGAGGGTATGTATATGTCTGAAGGAGAGAGTGTAGCTGTGTGACAATCTGACAAACGGCGTTCATTTAAAATAGCAGTTCGAAACCCTCAAGCAGAATTTATCAAAGAATAATCGTATGTGAGAATATAAGGTAGATTTTCAGTATGTCATAGACACTGATGATTAAAATTAATTGGCGAGCTAAAACTCTTAACAAAATCAAGTTGTGGTGCTCATTAGCATACGAAGGAAGTTCATAAATGAGGGGGGGGGGTACGGGATTATGAGGGGTGTTGTTAAAGAGTTACAGCTAAATATATTTAAATGTGTATATATATATATATAAAATTTCATCATAATGGGTGGAGTGAGGTTGCAACCCTTATCGACACTCCCCTGCATATGCCAATGGTCTCAGTGCCACCCATTCTGTTATGGTACTGACTATGTATTTATTATGAGGCAAATTTTCATACATTTTAATCTTAAGACTAGTAACGTCAAATTTTCTCTCAAAGCAAATGCTATATTCATACACATATACACAAATTTTCATCCCAGTGGGGGGGTTGTGACCACCCCTGCATACACCCGTGGCATTTGTCAACGACTCTGGCCACAAAAAAAATGTTAATATTATAAAAATATTTATTCGTTGAATTTAAAACAACGTTTTTCGCTTGAAGGGATGTTTTTTAAGGCACAGTTTTTTCAGTTCATCAAAATTGTTTTGAAGAAGGCAAATAATTCTTAATGAGTTAAAGACAATTGAATGAAAAAGAAAACTTCAGAACAGTCTTAACCTTTTTGCCCGTGAGAAAACCACTCGAAATAATATTTATGTCATGGGGCCTTTCAGCATCGCATAAAAGTTGCATGTGCAATGTGTAGAAACCATGTTGTAACAGTTCTAATTTAAAATATTGTACTTAATAGGGACACTATACTTTTGGTGTAACGTTCGCTGTTATGTAAATGAAAGCTAGAATTTACTGCTTTTTATAGCTTTAGTTTTTAATGTTCTTAATATTTGCATTATGGTTACCTGTAATTAATAGGTTTTTATTTTATTAGATACGACAAGAAAGCCCAGACCTGGTGAAAAACCTGGAAAAGGTAATTAGCGCTTTGATTAGCATTAATTATAAGATTGATTAACATGCAAATATAATTTAAAAGAACATTTAAACATATATATATACACACACACAGTTTCTGCTTTTTCCACCCTTCGTTGAACGTCTCAAAACTTTAAAAGGAAAGATATTATTTCAGTTACGTTTGTAGAAAAGTATCCACCTATTTAAAGATTTCATAATTAAATAATTTTTATTTACTTTTTTTAGATTACTACTTTGTGGATCGTGGAGAGATGGAACGAAGTATCGCAAATGGAGAATTCCTCGAATTCACCGCTTTTTCTGGAAATATGTATGGAACGAGGTATGTATCAATAACTTGGCTGTTTTGAAGGTTGGGGGGGAGGGAGAGAAAAACTTTAATGTAGTAATAAAATAAATTTGGATACAAAGATAATTTAATTTAGGTGTTTTTAACCGTCTTCTAAGGGAAATTACTATATGAATGATAGACTTTTTAATTTGACAAATTTAATGCCTTTTTGATCAAAGTTTTCAAATTTTCCTTTTAAATATTAAATGCACTTATTTGGTTTTTAGTAAGAAGTCTGTGAAACGTGTTCAAGAACAAGGCCGTATCTGTATTTTGGACATCGAGATTGAAGGTGTCAAAAACATCAAGAAAACTGATCTGAATGCACGTTACATTTTCATCAAACCACCATCAGTTCAAGTTTTAGTAAGTATTTGGTGATTTTATATGACATTAATTACACAGTTCTGAATCACAAAGATGCTTAAAAAACCTGAGTTCATAAACCTCGTAAGAAATTTGACTTGTGTAAGTGATTTTTTAATGAAATACTTTTGTCCGGCATAAGCATTTTGTCAATGTGAAGATGGTTAATCCAGGAACTTCCAAGCTTTTCTGGTTCGCAGTTCTTTTCATAAATCACTGACGGCTCCCAGATATATAAAAATGTACAAATCGGGTGTTATATTTTCATCACGAACAACCATTGCAGAATGCAGGTCTTTCTGCACACATGCGTTTAGTATGGTGAAAGAAATATATATGGAAATCGGCCTTAAGCTTACCACATTGGTGGCACAGAATAACCTTCATGGTCCTTGCACCATAAAAATACAACTAACTCGCCACATTGGTTGGACCTAATGACGGTTCCAAATTTTGGTCACCACAGCTGAAGTCCTACGATAAGGTGGGACTCGTGTCACCCTCTTACCGAGTAATCGTTACCTGCTTCAAAGTGGCACTTTGCTATTGAGAGCCAATGTTCTTGGCAGAAGATGGAAATATTTTCGTATAATGTCTTGTATAAAATTTTAGTTAATATTATGATGTACCAAAGATCCACATTGCATGGTTTGGGAATTCCTGGTTTAATCTCTTCTCTGGTTTTTTGGAAACGTGTTTTACCTTAGAGCAGAATATATCTTGCTGTGGTCTTTTTTGTTGGTTGAATGTTAGTTTTTTGTTTGTCCTCTATATGTAAGTTGTTTTTTTACAGGAAGAACGGCTGAGGGGTCGGGGTACTGAAAGCGAAGAAAGCATTCAAAAGAGACTTTTCAGAGCTAAAGAAGAGCTTCGTTATGGTAAGTCCCTGAGCTAAATAAAAATAATTTTTCAGTCTGGTTAAAAAATTTAATTTTTGTGGAAGTTGCATTAGCTAATTTGCTGAGTGGGAACTGAAATTTTAATGTTTAAATTTTTGCCGTACTTTCACTTCATTTTAATTTTTTCTTCTCCAGCCCATGTTGATATAATTATCCTCAAAGGAGGAGGGGGGGGGGGCTAAACCATTCTCACACCTGCCATTCATTCGTTTGTAATTGTAGATTTTCAGGAAAGCAAGTATCCTATTCCAATACCTTCCTCCCATTTAAAAAAAAGCTTTGGATATCATGCGAAATCTTTATAAAATTGAGTGCTTGAACATCTTATATAAGGTACATTAATGTAGAGATATATACATGCCCATATTCAGAGGGAGGGGTCTTGGGACAGGTCCTACCCAAACTAAAGTTTGGTACAAAAGAGGACTTGGCTATGGCTTTTCAATCTCGTTGTATTTGTCGTGCTGAAAATTTTTTGAACTCCTGCTCCCCCGAAATTAAATTCTGGCCATGGTCCTGTGTGTATATATAAATGGGGTCTGTTCTTGGGAGTGTGGCATTCCGTGTATCCACTTAAGTGGACATGGTTATAATGGCATTTAACAATAGCACATTCAATATGGCAATAGTTCTGGTGTGCAGGGGCTAACTGCCTGGAACCACTTTTGTATATAATCCTCATCGTGAGGGGGAGGGATTATTTGAAATTAGATCAGGCTGATTAGATGCCCAAAAGTACTGATAATATGAATTAAAAAATGCTGTAGTAATTTTTTGGGATATGGTTTTAAATATCCTGACCTGATCTATTAGGCCTAAGGCTTTATAGTTTGCATATTTTTTTATACTTGTTTGAAAAGTTGTACTTTTCTGTATATTTGGTGAATTTTTCCTAAATGCGGCAGTCGCTGGCCATTTATTTCTTTTCTAAAATGTGGCTGTAAATCACTTTAGTTGGAAAAGGACACGTTGTAGTTAATCGACTTTCTAACGTACCACCTCATGTAAGATGCTTTATAATTTTAAATATGTTTAAAGTGTTACCCTTGTGGAGTGTGACAATCTGCATAGCTACCCATGATAGAAATGCTAGGATTTATTATTAGATTGGTAAGAAAATGACATCCATTTTTGCTTTTGTCAATTTCAATCTGACTGTATGCATGCCCCGTTACATGTGATCATAATTGTGTGATACATGCTTTTGAAGCTCAGCTTGTGCTCGTTGTTTGGTTTCTGCTGTAAGTTTTTGTTATTTTTCTTTTACAAAAATGAAAGATGGATAGAAAACAAATCCACACAAATCTCGTATAAGAGTTCAAATTAGAACATAATGCAACACTGGCGACTTGCAATATCAGTTGAGTAACTGGTGAAAGAACGTACAGCTCGATGATGATTCCAAAAATTTCGTGGCGGAAATGAAAACCTCGAAAATGAGGACAGTCGATGATGTCCATCTGCGCTTGATCATATGAACCAAACGCCCCAGTTGAAGCTGATCTCCGGAAAATGACGCGGGAACTTGCGGTAAAGATGAAGGTTTCCCACGTAACCATGTTCAATTGGGAATTCAAAAGGCTAGATAGATAGGTGGGGGGTACCACATGAACTGAAGGAAAAGTAGAAAAACTGAAAGTTCGAGATATGTTCAGCTAAGAATCATCCTTTTCTCGAAAGAATTGTGACTTGTGATGAAAAGTGGATCTTATGCAACAGTAAGCGGTGCTCAGCATAGTGGCTAGATAAAAATGTACTCCCAAAACTCTGAAGCTACATTTGCATCCCAAGGAGCTAGTGGTTATACTGTTTTTTGGTCTCTGTTAGTAGAATAATCTAACAGAGTTTCTTGCAACCAGGTGATATGATTACTGCCAAGAAATATTGGTGAAATAATTACTACCAAGAAATATTGGTGAAATGATTACTGCCGAGAAATATTGTCATGAACTTAAGCAAATGTATACAGAATTGTGACGCTTACACCCTGCATTAGTGAATTGAAAAGGTCCAATTTCTTGTGCAGGATAATGCAAGACCACATGTTGTGCAAATAACTACAGAAATTGACCAACTTGAGTTCTGAAACTCCGTCTAATCCAGCATATTCCCCTGATCTTCCTCCTATAGATTACCACTGTTTCAAGCACTTTCAATAACTTTCTGAACGATGCGGTGTTCAGAAATCAGGGGGCTATCGAAAGTGCCTTTTCAAGCTTTCGTTGACTCTAAAACCTACGATTTTGATGCTGTTAAAATGAATAAGTTTGTAGATCGTTGCAGAAATATGTTGATTGTAACATTCCTTATTTCAATCAGATGTCTTCTTCCTGTGCTGAGTTATGTCCTTTTAAAGTTTACAAGAAAAAATGGACATTATTTTCTCATCAACCTGGTAGCATCATTCTTGCAATGTTGTTGGCATCAAATTTAAAAACAAAAAAAAAAAGTTTATTCTTGCTTTATAAAACGAATGGTATTAGAAATTAATTTATTTCTTGTACTCGAAGTATGTTTACTTATTTGTAAATAATGTTGGCTTTTCTTTCAGGTGAGAACCCTGGAAATTTTGACGTTGTCCTCGTGAACGATGATGCTGAGGAAACGTATAAACAGATGAAGAATTTTTTGTTGAATGTAAGCTAATGTTCTCTTGTTAAATCTTTAAAAATGAGAATAAATATTGCTATTTATGGTCTTATTGTCCTTGTGCCATAAAAAGTTCAACCAACTGACCTACCATTCATGGTGTGTTGGTGATCGTTTGAACACTTGAAAAAAAAAAAATAATAAGATCATTATTTGCCAAGAAACATCAGCAAAACACACTCAATTTCTTGCCCCTATATTTTTAGATCCATTTAATCCATAGGCTTTTATTACGTCATTTACGAACTTTTAACCCTCTGGCATAATAAGGTATGCTGAAAATCCCCTTGCATTCTTTGAAATGTTTGCACACTTTTCGAATACTTCATTCCCATTACTGCATCTATGTATGTATAACTAGAGAAAAAATTGTTATATTCTCTCTAAAGAGGGTAATTACAGACAACAGGAATATGGCAGACATCTTCCTTTCCTTCAAATTGACAAATATTTAGCTAGTATAAAGCCAAATTCTATTTTAATGTAATAGTCACTGATTTAGCATATTATGAATGCCAAAATACATAGGGGGAGGGTTGGATGAGAGATTTCCATCTTGTAAAATGTGTTTATATTGCCTGGACTGGAAATACAACTTTTGTCCACGATGCAGAAACTCCGGGTTGGTTTACAATGGAAGAATACTTATCATTTTTCTACATATCCATGTTTAAGGCTTGATGTTTAGGGTGAGACAACGGTTCAGATCTCTGGGAAAGTTGTGGGTCCTGGCTTAACAAGATCCAGGCTGTTCTTGCATCATGAGACACAAAAGAAACAGGCACCCAGCGATGATTCAAAGTAATGGGAATTGGGGGGGAAAAAATATATTTAAACCAGCCCTTTATGCTAATGTAGAAATGATACTGCAGAGTTGTGCAGAAATGCACGAGAAGTCTGGTGTCAAGTTAACAGTTCGTTGAAAGGAACATGCAATTCAGTTGTCATGCGGATGGCTTATTTGCTAAGCTTCCTCCAGATTTTAATGCATTTTTAAAGGTAATGATTCGGAAGTCACGTTATTCGTTTGGACTTCTTTCTCTGCAGGATCTTGGTGAAATCGTGGAAGAAACATTTGCACTATGTGCACATTATTTCGCATATTACAAATATTTACAATTCTCTTTGACGCTTCTCCTTCCGCTAAGAAACCATAATTTGCAATACTGGACTATAATAATATATTTAACAGAGTAATAGACAGCGTAGTTAAAAAAAAAAGTTGCATAGGCTTCAAGAAATAGATGACAAGATATTGTTCAAATACAGCTATACACAGTTTCCGAACCGTGGGATCATAGGCATATGCAGAAAGTTCATGAGGGGGTTACGGAGATAGGACTTCATATGTATATGTACAGGATTTCATTGTAGTGGGAGGGTTACAAGCCCCCATCAACCCCCTCTATATACACCATTAGGATTAGCCCATAGGACATTTACCAAATTCGTAGTGCGTTGTCTCTAATAGTAACTTAGAAACTTAAGAGAAAAATTGCCAGCACAAAACAAGTTAACGTTAATTCCGGAGAATTAAATCTAACGCAGTTATTTATCCAAGACTGTACTTTTGATGTGTACTTAACATCTACAGTGTGAATGTAAAATTGTGTCCTTGCCATTCTAATGTTGTTTTTATTGATCGTTGCAGGACATCGAGGAATTGAAACGGAAGCATGACAACGATTCGGGAGATCACTGAGATTTGTTCCATGGCAACGATGTCCCATGGGCAGCATCAATGAAATCTCAATTGCATTTGTTGTTAATACGTCATTGGATGAGGAAGGAGTAGCACACAGACACACCTTTTCCTGGTGTTAACACCTACTAACAATTTGTTGTGCTTACAATTTGTACACCGATCATGTTCCGTCAACAACACATCTTCAGTTCGCTTAACTACTGTTTCATTTCTATTTATTTTTTTCATTTTTTCCTTTCGTAAACATACTTTTGCCTGTGGTAACAATGGTGATAACAGCATTTTTTTTCAAAATTGAGGACTTTATTTTATTTTTTGCATTTGTTTTGTAGGAGAATGTGGATTCAGTTTTTTCAATACCGTTGGCACTTTGTTGTATATCAGCGCATCATGGCTGTTATTGTCCTTTCATTGGTTTGATATGAATGCATATTATTTAAAAACAATGAAAACTTGAATTTTTATGATCTGTGCTAATGACTTGCAAATAGGTGGATTATTATGCATCATCACCATTGCAAGTGTCACTTTGTAATTTGTACTCCTTTGGATGCCTAACCTTCGTTAAAAATGAATGCATTTTGTTTTAATTTGTAACTGCTTAAAGCAACATTTTTTTCTTTTGTGAAATGTTACACAGCTATCGCACACCTAAAGGTGCTGTGTTCTTCAACAGTGGTTTACTGTGTCTTTAGCACCTTACAAATTCATATTTTAAGTTGAAGACCACAGCACTTGAGGATAGTGTGATATGGGAACCATTATAGTCATGGTTATCAAATGATATTTCAGTAGTCCTGAATTAAAGCTAAAAGACCACTATAAAAGATTTTATATCTCGTAAATAAGGTTTAATGTTCCACTACTTTGTACTGCGAATTTAAACATTTTGCTTTCTAACAGAGAAATATAATAGCATGTTCTCTGGCAGTAATTTTGTGACAGTATATGGTTTTGCTTTCCGGAAGATTTAAACGTTTAGAGCATTTTTCGTTTTGCTCCCATTTCATCTTAAACTTTTCGAAGCTATTTTTTATTTTCTTAGAAAAATGAAGCTAAACTTATATGTGCCCATCAGAATTTTCAGGGAAATTAAAGAAATTAATGTAATTATATATATACATAAACCCCTTCCCGAAAACAGCATGAATTTTGCAAGTCAAACTAAACGACTCTCCGTTATAACTCTTCTCTGTACACACCACATCACATATAGAAACAATCAAAACTTCTTACTTTTCCAGCTTTAAATTTTATTTGTAATTTGCATTGACCTAACTTCATTCTTTGTCCAATTATTGGCAAAAATCAATCATCTCAGCCTTAACAAAACTTTTACACTTCCATTTACGAGGTAAATCAATAAATGGTATTCGATTCTTCCAGAAATTGCCCCTTTGGGCCAAGCCAAAAAATACCCCTTCCTCCCCATTGGTTTAGGAGACAAGGGGGTGGGTCTTCAGTTTATTTTATCTGCTTATCACAGTTTAAAGTTAAATTTTAAAAGTACTGACTTGCATCATTTATACTTTAAGGGGAAGGAGGGGGTGCATGTTCACATATTGCCAAACTTATTTACCTGATGTAAAGTATTTTAAACCTTTAATTAAATTTGAATTTTTTACAGTTTGAGTCATTTTAATGTTCAGATCTAAGGCTGTTGTAAAAAGCCTCGGTATTGTAGCAACGAATTGTTTTCACGAGACATTGTGTTCTTGTTGTTGCATGTTATTTTTTTTACTTAATTTGTGCATGTCGCATTTGTGCATAACTTGTCGTTGGTGATAAATTTGTTAAAAAGATTGTCTTTTTAAAATAGTTGTCCTGAAAAATATTAATTTCCTGGAATATAACACATATAGTTATTTGCACAGGTTGTATTTTTTGTAGTAGATCAAATAACATTATAGTAGTAATTATAAGTTGGTAAAACTTTCTGTTCTGCATTTAGAATAATATACTGTTGGAAACTTTGTTGTAGAAAATACTTTGCCTACTATGTAAATAAAATATAAATTATGAACTTATATATTTCTGATTTTAGATATCTTCTGCATACATTGCATTTCATCAACAAACATCCACAGAGTCAATAGCTATCAAATTTAATCATTTTTTACATTTCTGCAGCTTTAGATCACAATTATATTTTTCAATTCTCTCGTTATAAAGGTTAAAGAATTTGATTTTGAGTGTGATTCAGTAGATTTTGTATGTTTTATATTTCTTTTTGCAGTGTGAATGGGTCTTTCCGTTTGTACTTCTGTCTTGGAGCTCAGTTCTGTTTCTTATGGGGAAAATCCCTCAATTCTTCTGCTTAATTGAAAGTATTATAATATGTTAAATCCTGTGCTACTGTCAAAAAAAAAAAAAACTCACATTAATTGGAGGTGGGAGAAAAATTAGCATATATTATTACCCTTACTTTACACCGCAGCTCATGTTTTAACCTTTAACTAACTTCCACAAAGTCATTAGAGTTTTCTGTATTGATATCTCTCCTTTAAAACATACTTCGAAGAATGACAATGAGGTATTTTACCATCTCTTTAAAAACTTCCATCCTTCTTGAGTTAAAGTAGTAGTTTTCAAGCTTTTACCTCTACCCCTACATATACATGTGCCCTACTTCCTATTCAACGCAGTATTTAAATAAAAATATTTGCGTAGTGTGTATTTTATAAGAAAATGAATATACTGTTCAAATTAGAACAATTATATAAATGCAGTGTCTATTGCAACACAAAATTTTTTAGATCTAAAATACATCATTTAACTCCAGTTAAAAATAATTTCTTGTACAAAATGTGTGTTGTGCCTCACAATCCAGAATTTACGGGTTAAGCTAAAATGCAACTGTTCTGGAATTTTTTTATTAGTTGTATCTGAAATTATTCTCAACTCAAAGAAGGTTGTTAAACACAGATCTGTATTTTTCTATCACCAATATGACTAAAAAATTTTCTAAAAAGATCTGATAAGATAAATTGGAGTTTTTTTTGTCCCTTGTTCATACTTTTTACAACACAATCTCTTTTGGAAAATTTGAGATTAATATATGTCACTGATTATATCCATATATTTAGTGGGGTACCGTGTCTTCAATCAGTCTTTAGTTTCCATTTTTGAATAAAAAGTGTCACAGTAATTACATATATGCAAGGTGTATCTGAACTAAGGGGTGGTAGTACCCATCAAGACGAATAATATTTAATATGGAACCTAGAGTCAAACCATTCACAGCGGCAGTTCAAAGACTGCCCAGCATGTACAAGTATTTACAACCAATGCATGTGAAGCACAAAATACAACTCTGATCAGCTGATCCAGTGCATAGAAGATTGGGTCATTGCATCTTGTGCCTCCCATTGCACTAGTTGTGTGTACTTGCTGTTGTTTATTTTGTGTGCCATTGAAAAATTAGAAAGGTTGGCCGTATTTCCAGAAAAGACTGGGACGAAGTCCAGAAGTTAAAAGAAGTTAGAGTTCTATGTGGAGACTGAAACACTCTTGAATGTAAATACTAACGCATGCTAGATGCGTTTGCAACTGGCACTGTGAGTGATTTGCAACCTCAGGTTTCGTAGCAAGTATTGTTCGTCTTGATGAGTACTATCACTCCTCAAATTTTTGACAAGTGGTTCAAATACACCCTGTATACGAATTGTATGTATTCTAGTTTAATAATAGGAGTATACACTCTTCATTCGCAGATACCTAAAATGATGTGAAAACCATAAATACTATCAGTCGTGCAGCTTATGTTACTTGGTCTTTGGACTGGACTTCCAATTGCTTAAGAAATTGAAATTTGACCAGAGTGGTTGTTGCTACCCAGAACTTCAAGGATTCAGAATAAACTGGCGCCGCCAATTTGCTTAATATTGAGTAAATTCTGAGATAAACGCGTAATCTGTAAATGACGTAAATGTGAATCCCAAGGCGAAAATAACAGTTTGGCTGATGGTTGCCGAAAGCCATGATGCTAAATATCCTTGAGTGGGGTCTTGTGCAAGACCATATTTCGTGATTGTGAAAGAATGATAAGACACCTCAATGTATCTTTTAGTTACTCTCTCACTACTATTTCACTTTTTTTGATTACAAGAAATTGACATTGTAACCAGGGGTGTGGTGGAACCGAAACACCCCCCACATGCATTCCAGCACTTTTTTTTTAAGGAAAATGAGCATTGTTTTAAAATGCTTCTTTAAAAAAGCACAATCTTATGCTTAGCACTGAAAATATTATTAGTATTTCAAATTAATAATTTGAACTACCAACCATATTTTATACATATTTTTTTTATAACCTTATTACTTTCAGTAATTTGAAATTACTGAAAGTAATAAGACACTGTAATTTCTCTAGAAAGTGTCGATTAGGAGAACAATGATCATGTAATTACATTCTCTATGAAATAATGGAGTTGAAACGTGTTGTGGGAAGGAAGTGACGTATTGCGTGGGTGGTGGAAGTAGTTTCCCGCCAATACCTAGATTAGGGTGGCCCAACTTTTCGTGCTAAGTGGGTGGCACGAATATTTCGACACAGAACCCGCGGGCCTGACATCGAATAAAGTTTCAATGCCATAAATTAAAGTGTTCGCAATATATTTAGTGTTCACAATTATTTAAATATGTAATCAATGCACAAAAGATCCAATTATTAAACAAATTTAATGCGAAAACAGAAGTATATGCTTTCGGGTTAACAGCTATTGCTTTTGATACCTGTTCTCTAAAAGTATTTCAAAATTATCGCACTTATATTTTTTATAACAGAATTTAAGATTAAAACAACGACAAAATTAAAATCTTTCGTATGAAGGCCGGCTTTTTACTTCACTCCTGCAAATTTATATTCAACTGCTTCACTTTCAGTCATTCCTTCTCAAAATCGTAATAGTTCAATGCCTCTTCACAAGCAGATTTTCCTGGTTCCAAATTTGTGGTTCCACGACGTCAGTAAGTCTTTAAATTTCGCTTTTGATTTTTTTTTCGAACATCCAATACAGTATTATTAGCTTTAGCATTGTTAATAGTTTACCGCTGTTTACATTTATCCTTTCGGTGTAACTCTATTTTCCAGTTCACCATGTATATTTTAGTGGTGGAAATATTCATCAGAAGAAATATTAACAATTCTGAACTAAATTAAACAACAATTTTAATCAACGTTTATTGGCGTAGTGATACCAGCGCCGATGTTATGGCGTGATTAGATGGTGAAACGTTTGAAAGAAAATAAGTATTTCTGCTTTCGGTGGGACCTGAACCCACGACCTTCCACTTGCCGGGAGGAGACTCTACCATCTGAGCTACGAACGACAATATTTAATCTCTTACGAACGTATATAAAGCTTATTTACTGAAGCCAGTTATTTCGCAGAATGGTGTAGTACATGGACTACTATTTAAACCAAATTGCAAAGAGACCCGTAATATACAGGGTTTGTCCCAAAAGTTCCCGGAATGATTTTTTTTTAAATCATTTATTCAATATCAGTTTACAATCTTTTCAGAACTTTTCAAAGTATTCTCCCCCTGCTTCGTTCGTTCTTTCGCAAGAAGGGCAATGGGAAAGGTGGCCGCCGAATGGGGCAGCGCTGTATTCCCAGACTGGCTTTTGTCACATAAAATGACGACCAGTGGACCGAGAAGGGACACTGGGGGGGAGGGGGCATTGCAGGGGATTGTCGATCGAAACAGGCGTACAGAGACGCACAGCTCACATGATTGTCGTCATTCAACGTCGACCGGAGGCCATCCACGATCAGTCCGCCCCGAAGAGCGGCCGAAATAGATGGATGGCGCGGAAGAACACCCCGGGCCGGCCGGTACTCCTACAGGAGACCACCGGACACCGTTGAGTGGGTGAGGTGCCGCGAGCGGCAGCGAACAGGCGTAAAACATTCCCCGCAACCAGGGCGCGCGAGACCAGCATAGTCCGGACAGGCATTACATACCAAATTATCATCCACTGTTTGCGAAAGCTGGCCCCCAAGCGATCGCAGCGGACGAAGACAATGACGAACGCCCGTCATGGACAGAAGGCCAAGCACGGCCCTAGCGACGAAGTCCGAATTACGAGGGAGGGCGGAGTCCGGTCCCAGAATAGCAGAAGCAGGCATCCATCCAACTCCGCCCGGCGGCCAAAGTGAATATCCCAAGCACTCCGTCTTAAGCGAGCTGGAACCAACACCCGCCAGCCCGGACAGACATCCGCACGCCACCAGAGCTGAGACCGAACTCCTCTCCCCCTGCTTCGATGCACCGTTGCCAGCACTTCACCCAATCATTAAAGACGCCCTGGAAGTCGTCAACGGGAATCTCCTTCAGTGACGTCGTCACGGCTGCTTTTACCACTTCCAGCGTCCCATGCCTAGTTCCTTTCAGGGTTCTTTTGATCCTTGGGAACAAAAAGAAATCCACTGGTACCAGATCGGCGCTGTGCGACAGCTGGGGCAGCGTTGCCACACCCATTTTGGCCAGCAACTCGGAGACAATGAGCGCGGTGTGGGTTGACGCGTTGTCATGGTGCAAGATCCAATTGTCGCGAATTTCGTTTCGGACGCGTCGAACCCTGTTGCGCAACCGTTTGAGCACTTCACAGTAAAACTCCTTGTTGACTGTTTGTCCTTGTGGCACGAATTCACTGTGAACTACACCTTTTCTGTCAAAAAACACAATGAGCATTGCCTTGATTCGCGATTTGCTCATCCTTGCTTTTTTCGGGCGAGGAGACTCCTTGGTGTGCCACTCGCTGCTCTGGCGCTTTGATTCGGGATCGTACTGAAAAATCCACGTCTCGTCCCCTGTGATCACTCTGTCCAAAAATTCTGGGTCCGTTTCGTAGCGTTCATGCAATTCCTGGCACTTCAACAAACGCTGCTCCTTCATCTCATTCGTCAGGACTTTTGGCACCATTTTCGCTCAGACTTTCATCATTTGAAGATCCTCCGTTAAAATGCGATGAACGATTGTTTTGGGTATTCCACATTCCTCTGCAATCACCCGAACAC
>QLNU02013614.1:3026476-3053439 GCA_006491805.2 Dysdera silvatica | reverse complement strand
GAAAATTTGGAGTCAAGAAGTGATTTAAGGGGAAAGAAATATGCGTTATTTAAAAATTTTATTGACAGAATGACGTCGACAACAGAAAAACAGGGAATAAATATTAAGGAGAAAACACGAAGCTGATGTAGCTTTAGAAAGTCCGCTAAATTTAAATAATCAAAATGAACAGCACATAAATTTGTTAAGAAAATACCAATGCGAATAGTTAGGGATTACCGTTGATGAGAGAGAAGAGACAGAGAAGAGAACATTCAAACAAACAAAACAAACAAACAATTTTTATTTATTTGTCACAATGGTTGTAGTAACTTCCCATTTCACATAGAAAATACACACGTATACAATAACACTGCAATTCAAAAAAAACAAACAAAAAAACAATAATAACCACAATCCATCGTGACGGGTCCCTAGTAAAAATCATACGATTTAACAGGCTGAGGACCCTAACAATGTAATGGCGCAAAATCACCTCTTAGCAAATAATCTAATATTTTTTTTTCTAAATAGATTAATATTATTTATGTCGTTAAGAGTGTTTGTATTTTATTCCAACTCCTTAAGCCCGAATATTCAATGTCCTTGTTATAAAATTCCGTTCTAATTTTTGGTAGTCTATATTGACCTTTTCTCTGGAAGCTCGATTGTTTCCATAATCTATTAATTCAATATTCTCTATATATTTATTTCCTTTTATTCTTTTGAACATTATTTTTAATATACTATAATCATATATCTTATCTATTGGTAGAATACCATATTTGCTAAACAATATAATTTGATTTAAACTTTTAGTTTTTTCAATTACTTTTATAAATTTGATCTACAGCGATTTCATTAGTCTGGTATTTTTCTTATTTAGATTTTCCCAAATGCTATTACAATAGGTCAAGTGACTGTATATAAATGGATAATATAAACCCAGTAATATATCTCCGGGGACTGTTCGCGACAATTTTCTCAAAATCCCTATTCCCAAACTCACCTCCTTTTCTACTCTTTCTGTCTGCCTATTCCAATTCAAGTCCTTTGCCAATACCACAATATCAGTGATGTCACTGTGCAGAGATTTATAAATCTTGACCATCTTTACTGATTTATCTGCACCAAGGCGGTTATGGAGTTTTGACCATACCATACTATCTATTGAAAAAATTCTCTCTATAGTAGCAGAACTTATGGGATATAACAATAAGTTTGAATTGAATTTAAAAAAGTCACTTGAGATATTTTTTCTTTTTTTTTAAATGATTGGTATAAAGAAAAATTATATAGGTAGAGGACTGGTATATAGACAGACCAAAGGAAATTTGGATGAATTTATAGATTGGTTAACTAAAGTTATTGAAGGCTGTTATCTAAAAAAATCTTTTTTGATTGGTGATTTCAATATAGATATAATTAAAGAAAGTAGAAGTAGTATGTTATTATTAAACACAATGAAGGCATTTGGGTTTTAAAATATGGTTAAGGAATTTACTCGTGTAACAACACATTCTTCAACAAGAATAGATCTATGTTTCACTAATGTAGATGAGGTAACTGTTGAAGTTGATGATTACCAAATGTGTTACCGTAAGACAATTATAACCGATTTTAGGGAAATAGATCTAACTGTTAAAATAAATAAAGTAAGAGTGAGAGATTATGGTCTAAGTAATATGACTAAATTTAAGAAAGCGGTAAATGAGATTAATTGGGAGGATGAATTTAAAAATGATACAAATAAACATTCTGTATTTATTGAAAGGGTAAAACAAATAATCGAACAAGTTTTTACATGGGTAACAATTAAAGATAAACTTCATAAAAAGGGCTGCATAGATAAAAACTTAATAAAAAAAGAAAAAAAAGAAATGAATTGTATCATAGATTTGTCCATATTAGGAAAATTATTTATTTGAAAAAATTCAATATCATGAGAAATAACATAAATAAAATAATATTGCAGAAAAAACAGGGATATTATAGGAAGTGCTTTGAAAATATAAATAGCAAAAATAGGTGGAAAATCTTAAATAATATTGCAGATAGATTGAATGAAAATGTGGAGGAATTATTAGTAAATGATAATATAATTGCCAACGACCAACAGATTTAATGTGTTGAATAATTATTTTGTAAATTTTGCTAAAATGGTCGGGAGGTTGGTGACAATAAATGATAACGATTTTAGTAAATATTTAACAAAAGAAAACAACCAGAAAATGTCGAGAAAATAAATGAAATTGAATTATTAAAAACTATAAAAACTTTAAATGTAAAAAAGGGTGCAGATTCAGATGAAATTAGACGCATTATAATAAAGCAAAATGCAGATTTATTTTTGCAACCTTTATTGATTATTTTTAATGAAATTATTGAAATGGAAAAAATTCCGGAGGAAATAAAACTTGCAAAATAATTCTGATTTTCAAAAAATGTAAAAGAAATAACATGGCAAATTATCGTGAATTTCTTTGTTATCTGTCTTTGCGAAAATATTCGAAAAGTTAATCCATAATAGATTAATAAATTTTATAAACAGATTTAATATATTAAATGATTTTCAGTATTGCTTTATGAAAGGAATATATATACTGAAGATGCGTTATTAAGCGTAATTTCGGAAATTCAGATATCCTTAAATGGAGGGAATACTGATTTGTGAATATTTTTTGATTTAAGTAAGGCATCTGATGTCTTAAATAGAAAAACACTGCTAAAGAAATTGGAACACTATGGTTTTAGAGGTAAGATAAATAACATCGTGAAGGATTACTTACAAGATAGACATCAATATGTGTATGTAAATAGTACTGTTTCAGAACCATTAGAAAATTGTTTGGTGTTCCCCAAGGGTCTATTCTTGGTCCCTTAATGTCTTTGTTATTTATTAATGATATTGTGTTTGTTTCAAATAAGGGAAAACTTACACTATACGCAGATGATACCAGTGTGTTTTTTCAAAACGATAACGTAAAAGTGTTAATTTTAAGTGTGAAAGAAGAAATTGGTAAATTTGAATTATGGTTTAAGAGAAATCAATTAAAAATAAATGACACTAAAGCAAAAATTATAATTTTTAAAACAAAAAATAAAATAATTGACAAATCGAAAGTACTTGGAAAGATCCTTATTAATAATAAAGTAATTGAAATTGTTAGGGAAATTGACTTTCTGTGTGTGACTTTGAGGATTTGTCTTGGAATAAGCAGGTAAATAGAATTAGCATGAAGATTAGCTCAGGATTAGGTATTATAAGAAAATTATCAAATGATGTTACTAAAAGTGCACTGCTGAGTTTATACTTTCCCTTTGTTTACAGCCACTTAATATACTGCAATAGCATCTGGGGTAATTTAAATAGCGGCAATATGAATATTATTAAATTATTGCAGTCTAAATTTTTAAGAATTATTGAGCAAAGAAATGTGTTAAATTGGAATGAAGTATTCGTTAAATATGGCTTGCTTCCAATTGATTCAAATAATAAATTTTATATACTGAAAATAATGTAAGAAAGGATCAAGGAAAATAAACATTCGGATGTAATAAAAATTGAATATTGTAATAGTAATGTACATTTGAGAAGAAAAAAATCAAATAAAATTACCAAGGATTAGGATCAAATTAGTCACGATGGGAACTGAATACAAGGCAATCAAATACTGGAATGAAATTACTTGTGATATTAAAGACATAAATAGTAAAAAATTATTAAAAAAAAGGTTATTTAAATTTCTGTCTGATAATATTATTATGTCTTCTTGATTTGCTGGGTCTTCAGAAATTTAAAATTTATTTTTTACAGGGGACCCGTTATTTGTTTGCAGAGCATCTACAGTTATGCATTTACGATGGATTTCTTGTATGGCATACTATTTTTTCTTGTAACTCGTAACTTTATGCTATTTGTAAGAATAACAAATAAACAATATTATTATTGGGGGGCGGGATTGTGCAAGGGTTTCATTGGGAAAGATGGACAATATTATTATTATTATAGTTATCGTCGAATCTAAAAATGGATTCTCCCTCCCCTTTATACAATCTGGGGTTACAACGTCGCCTTCTAATAGTTTTCAAAGCAGTACATTCGTTACATTTTGTTTCGTTAATTCTTGTTTTCAATTTTTTTTTCATGAACGAAAGATTGTATATAATGTAACTCATGTTCACTTATATGCATATATATATATGTAGAGCCGACGAGAGTGAGCAGCAGGGGCTGCATCCCAGGGACCCGAAAGAAGTCTAGAGGGCCGCGCTGGCAAGGGCCTATGCTGTGGGGGCCAACCGAAGTGAGCCTGGGAGCCCGCGGGAGCTCTCGGCCCCCCTGCATACATGTACATGTAAGTACATGTTTCGTTGCAAAGGCTTCCCGAGTATTCGTTCGTAATATTTCCTTTTGCTGATTTATCTGTTTACTTTATACTTACATACTGCATTACACCGTACGTTATTGCCGCGTAGCCTGAAGTTTCAGCTACAAAAATATGTCCTCCTTTTAGTACGGACTCCCGTTTATACGGACAAAATCAGCGGTCTTTGATTGTCCGCATTAACGAGAGTTTACTGTGTATACTTTTGGACTTTTTCACCATGAATATAGTGGCTTAATAGCATGTAATTAAACGTGTTTTTGGATAAATGTTATAGCTTCTTTGCACTTTTAAATTAATAATTTAATACTCGAATTACCCGAAATCAGGTTAAAGGAGTTTTATTTCCGATTAGAGGGGTTCTTCTTATCCACCATAATATTGAAAATAATATCTAATGAAAAATCGGCACACCGTGGTACATTCTAGGGATGAAAATTAAGGAATTAAAAGGTGAAAAAGAAATAGCCATATATATATATATTTTTTTTTTTAATCAAATATTTACGCATTCCTCTCTTACAAAATTGCTCTTGAAATATATTTCTAATTTTCATTATCACAGGGGAATATTTTCATCATCATCCCCCAAATAATGAGGAACGTCAGCTCATTATCATCGAACTCATGTTTTGCATTTCCAGTTTTTTTTAAGTTCCCTTTTCCTTTTTCTTCGTATTAAAAAAACATTTACTTCATATTGAAAAAAATAAAGAAAAATCCGATCTGGTAATTACCAGTTTTGAGGTCCGCGTTGATGCTTCATCTTTTAACTTTGGTGATAAGATGTGTCTGAACACAAGTTCTTTGTACCGTAAACAGTTTTTACGCCATCAGCAACTAGATTAGGTTTGTTTGCAACAACACAAACCACGAAACAACGTTTCATATTCATGTTAAACGTTTAACATGTAAGAGGACACAGATACGAAGCTTTAATTTTGAAAGGTTTATTTGGAATTAAATGAGAGCTGCATTATTTTGGTGCAGTAAGATGAATATTACCGCCAAAATTATATTTGGAACTTTAAAGCAAAAATCCTAAATAACAATATTCTCAACATCACAGTCCTGTTTCCGACAACATTTGAAAACGTGACGTATTTGAACAAAAACGATTTTAAAATTCACATTATGAAATTCTTCTTAAAAAATACATGTAACTTACAGTTTAGGATAATCCCGTATGAAAATATGGTACTATTAATCCACACAGAACGAACACACCACAGAAGATAACTTGTTTCCGTTGGACTATTATCCTATAGACACCAACCGTCACCGCAATCATCCTAAAAAAACACATCGTCTCCCCAAGTGGTACTGTTTATCAAATTCTCTTACCCAACGTGTTTGTTATCTCCATCGAGATTGGAGATAAAATGTGACCCTTGTGGATAAATAAATCGCGAGATTATCTCGATGGATGATTTGATTAGGTGTTGTCATGTACAAGAAACAGCCCACAGATTTTTCCAGACATTTCGAAAGCCTTAATTATAAGTTTTTTTCCGAGAGGTGGCTCTTTGGAAAGTCAAGCAGTGGTGTAGTTCTAAAAAAAGGAAGTACCCTAGCGCTTTATTAAATCAGGGGTGGATCCACGGGGGGGAACCAAAGAACCCCCAACCAGTCAATATAGCCCATTAATCTCATAGGGGTAAAAATTATCATTAAGGTATGTATGGGTTATTTAGTTGGAATTGCAAGACCCCCCATGCCCCTCTGGATCCCACACTGCCTACAGTCGAGGGCGGACATGAGTGGGAGGTCACAGGGGTCATGACCCCCAAAACATATTTTTTCACTGTAAAAAATTCCAACTTTCATGATAAATGAAGAGTGTTATTCCAAGACCATGGTTTTTACCATGTTTGGCGCAGTATAGCCCAGATGCTCTTGCGCCATAAAAAAGCCAAACAATCAATCAATCAATCAACCAAGACCATGGCAAATTTTGCCCTTGACCCCCCAAAATAAAAGTCTGTGTCCGCTCCTGCCTACAGTATATAGCTTCGGGGTATATAAGCGTGAAATAATAATAATAAAGTGATACAAACGCATATGCACAAGCCGAAAAAAACCAAGGATGACCTCTGAAGTGAGCTAATAAAATAAAGAAAGAAAACATTTAAAAAGATAACCAAAAGTTTGCCTTTTCGCCATTGCCGCTTTCGTTGTGTCAAACAACGCATTGCGGCTTTATTTTTATTTTCGGAACACAGTTTGTGATACGTGTTCCAAGCTGTAATTTCATTTTAATTCCCACGATTCTTAGTTGATTTATTCAAAATTTTAGGGTCATTGCTCTAAAAAAAAAATTTTTTTTATAGAATTGTAGAATCCACATATTTTTTATTTACAACTTGAACAGAATTTTGTTTTTAAAATGTATGATTTCCTAAAACTTTGCCCTAGCGCCGCTAGGCCTGGAATACATCCTTGAATTCAAGGCGGTAAATTATTGCGTGCTTATTTGTTGGACATTAGCATGTGAATTTCCCAGGCCATGCACATGGGAAGTCGAGGGATAATTCCATTCACACTTTAATAATATTATTAACTCGAAATTAACACAAATACAGTAACGGATTAAGGGCGGCGCGACCAATGCCGACGCATTGGGCGACAAGATATTTTTAATTATTAATTCTGTTTTTGTACTTTCGAAAACGTTCTGTAAAAATTTAGCTTATTAAATTCGAAGTGCTTTAAACCTTATTTTACGTTTTTAATAAACTCGTTATCTTCAATTCTTCTATGAATTATCGTTTACCACTAAAATAATATTTATTAATTAATTAAGCTAATAATAAATAATAATTAATTAAGCTAATGTGTAAGGAAGTGAAAAAGCCTTTTTTCAATAAAACTAAAATACGACACTGCAAGTAAGAAATTAGGAAACTATGAACTACTTTAAAATGGGTAAACTCATTTGACAGTAAAGAGGACATTCTAAATTACAGGAACTCGGGTAAGGCTTTAATTTTCATGCTGAAACAATTTAATTTTTGACTCATCAGAAAAAGTACTTGTGGTTTAGTTACATGTTATTTGTTGTAAGGAAATTTTAATTGTTATCGTGGCTTTCCGTCTTGTAATAATATTCAGTAGTCTAATGAGGAGGGCCCCAGAAATAAAAAAAATGCGCCACAAAAAGAGTTTTTTTGAAAATAATTAATATTTAGCAAGAGGGTGGGGCGCCAAATTTTGGGCTTGCACCAAGCGCCATATGACTTAACTCCGCCTCTGAAAAATGCAGTCATATAAGTTGGCACATGGTTTATAATCAGGGTAGTCCTGAAGAAAATTATTGAGAGTATGCGGTGCTGTCTTAAAGAGTATTGAAATTGCGGAGTTACTGGATTTGGTGACGTCACCGAGCCGCGCTGTCTGACATTTGACTGGTCGTCTATCGTCTATCCAAGCCCAAGGTGTCACTTGCCACTTTCATCAGTTTTTCATTCCTCTTCTGGTCATACGCAGGATATTATTTTGAGGCTTGGGGGAGTTCAGGATGTTTTTCCTCATTTGTTTTCATTCAAGTTTGTAAATGACTAGAAAAGAAAAAGAAGGCTGAACTTTGTTAAAAGTTGCCCGAAAACCAGCAAATACGAAAAGTTTCTTGAGACCTTGAGAGTATGCGGTGCGTATTCTGTATTTTTCAAAATTTCTTCAGAGAATGCGGCACACACAGCGCATACCCTTTGGGGTCAGCTCTGTTTATAATCGTTTCAGTGGAAACATGTTCTGCTTTCATTGGAAAAAGCTTCCAGATTCTGACGAAGGATAGACGTAGCTCTGCCGAAAGAATTGTAAACAAGGTACTTACGTAAGTACGTTTGCAGGAGCGTGCTTACGGCTTTAGCGGCCCTGAGAGAAATAAATTTTAGCGGCCCCCAAAAATATTTTAACATAACACAACGATAAAAAAAACCAAATAAAACTGACCGTGGTTGAGCATTACAAAATAAAGTGCTTCACGGGTCCAAACGCCAAAGGTAACTAGAAGATAATGAAGTTAAATTAAGAATAAATATTTCTAAACACAGCTAGGGATGTATCAATTACTTGGCATTTCTTGCTTAACTTCTATCTTTGTGGATAAATGAAATGGCTTTATTTAAGTCTGCTGCTGCATTATAAACACAAAGAAAAACCAGTACAATGTAATTATAAATTTCTGCTTCTCAGAACTTTGCAATAAGTTCTTTTTTGTCGGAAACCTGAGGACTCCATAGTGGCTGTAAAGCCACAACAATAAACAAGATAACATGTATAGACTACTGATGCTAACGCATTTGACTAATAACGTGTATATTTATTTTGACCACCATTTAGAAGTTTCATCAACGTCATGGGAAATATAACGTCACACACAAAAGGTCAATTGATGAAATACTCTGGGAAGGTATATAAAGGCCGCTAAAAACTTATTTCTTGATGCTTGTACTGCATTTTTTTAGCGGCCCTGGGCGGCCGCCCAGCTCGCACCTCCATAAGCACGGCCCTGACGTTTGCGTTAATATCAATTTAAATATATCCTCAAACAGTGAATCGTCGGTCATTCATTTATTTTTATCAAATGTCATTAATTTCAAACCCAAGTTCCTTGTGAGAGAATTTTTTTTGGTCCTATTAACCCTCAGTAGCGTTGAGAAGGGGGGGGATCAGGGGCTCAAGATCCCCCCCTTGGATATCAAAACACATTATTTTCTCTAAGACCGCATCACATAATCTTCCTTAATGCCGCTTGAGCCCCCTCCCCATGATTTTTGAATTGCTATGCTACTATCAATTCTCTCCCCCCCTCCACTTTCAACGTCATCCCTCGATTTTAAAATTCTGCGCAGGGGTCTAGAATTGTCGCATATCCTGACAGATAAGTCGATTTTTAAATTTGGCTGGGCTGAAGGGGTGTCGAAGATGAACGAATCATTCAAAACGACGAGTATTCTAAAGTAAAGAGGAAAGATGACTTATCCACATATAGGAATGATCATCCCTATTCCCATTCAGTGAATGAATGAGTACACCAAACTCAATGACTTTGCCCCTCTATCAGGGGCATCGAGAGTCAATGCGGGCCCCCAGACTCACTTCGACCGGCCCCATTATCCCTTCCTGGGCCGGGCCCACAGCGTAAATCCTTGCCAGCGCGGGCCTCTAGACTTCATCCGAGCCCCTCGGGCAGCTGCCCCCCCCCCATGCGTCGTCGGCTCTGCCATGTATTTCCTAGGGTGGTGGTAGCAATAACGCATTTGGCTATCGTGGGAATAATCCAAGTTTAATTTCAGTGGGTACTTAGCGATTACCATTTTTCTGAATATCCGTAGTCTAACGTCTAGTTTCCTAGGCGAAAGTGGTTCCGGTTCCTCGGAAAATTGCCAGCCTTATGGCAGCATGATTTAAAAAAAATTTAAAACGGGTTTAAAATTTTGAAATGATTTCAATACGAAGTATTTATGGAAGACCAACATCTTACCCTTTATTGTAGACAGACGGACAGAAAAAACAAAAATAATAGGCGGTTCAATATTTACTAAACCCGTTAAGAAGCAATATATGAATGGTCCGTAAATCATAATTCAATATGTGAACAGCCTGTGGTACGTTTTGCAATGTGTGTGTCGTCCCTAATACCTAATTCAATGCATGATCACTACCATCATCATCATCTTCTTCTTCTTCTTCTTCTTCTTGTCACCAGGGCAAATATTGGCAGATGCTTAAAGCTTTTCTGCCCAGGACAATAATTAATAAAACTCTGTTATGAAAACCCTATTAAGAAACTAAATTTCCTAAGCCACCGTTGTTTAAATACAAAGTTAGATCACCGAAATGTATCTTCTCAAGCAAACAAACTCATCGTCGACCACTAGCTGGAGCAATGTCTGGCATTGCAGCCTCCTCGTGCTAAATCAGCATGATCTTAGTTATCTTTACACCATCAAACCCAAGCAAGCCATGAAACCATTGCCCACCTATAGGCTGAACCAGTGTTCATGGTGGAATAGGACTGAACTATCCTGGCGTCCTATGCAGAACTTATTCTGATGTCGTCTTACATGTCCTAGCTTTAGCTTTGTGCAAAAAATCTTTTCTCTATAAAATTGAAATAATTGACACAGTAGTTCAAGACCAGTTTTTCTATTTTTACATTCTTCTCGGGAGAGATTAAAACGTCTGGTTTAAAAGCTCTAAAAAATCTTGTCTTGTTTCCGAAAAAAACCTTGTTTACAAGATCGTGACTTCTAAAATGGTCTTGGATTACAACGTGGGCATTCTTTGTGCTTTAAGTTAGATCACAAAAGACTTTTAACAATCTTAAACTTTCAGGAACAAATGCAATTAAATCGTTCCATGGCATGTCAGAATAACGATTTAAGGGAAAGCGAACCAGTTTAATGTCCCTAATTATAAAGGGTTTGAAAGTCCTATCTTTAAAAATTTCGCGACGTTCAACTTGTGAATCCTTTCTTGGTTTCAGCTCGTATATCACACAAAATGTCATTCGTCAAACGCAAAAAATTTGCAAATCGCATGGGATAGGCTCAGAAAATTACAGGAGGGGCTCAGAAAGCTACAGAGGTGGCTTAAAATTCGTAAATGTTTTGATGTATTTTATTAATATATTTAATAATACTAAATATATAAGCAAACTAATAGTAGATAAATTAAAATCAGCTAAAAAAAAGACTGATGTATAAGAAAACGAATTAAAACTCAAATTATCAAGGTTTCGAATTCTTCTATCACTTAAGCTTTACTGTTTGGTGTAATTTGCAAACTCTCAGGAGAGATTTCAGCCTCCCTGTAATGACGTCATAATTCTGTGGCAAGGCGTCGTTATATGACGATGGTGTTATCTAGGTATAGGCCTAGTCGGCTTAATGGGAAATACGGTCTTGATGACGGTGGTAACGAAAGTTTATGCGGCGTGGAGTTTTTGTCAAGGAAGAATGGCTTGCTTTCTTCCGTATATAGGGCTCTGTGATGACCCAGAATAGACTGGGAGACTGATTTATTTTCATTGTTGGTACATCTTGTGTATTAAATTGTTATCGGCCATTTTTTTTTTGTCTTTGATGCGACATACAGCACATGATCGTCATATCAATGGTTGTTATGAAAACATCTGCGAAATCATGCAAAATAAAATATGACTCGTGTTGACATGAACACTAAACGTTGATTAATTAAAAGCATACTTGAGTTAATACGGTGACGGATCGGGGGGGGATGTGGGGTAATTTCCCCTCCCAAATCCATAAAAATGCGGTGGAAATCGGTTATAACGAGCGCCTTTTATAACGACGGAATTTTTACAAAAAGTTTGATTGCTTATTTTATTTTTTAAATTGCTCGTTAATTTCGGGGTCCAAAAAAAGACTTATTCGTTAAAAGCGGTTAAATTGTTTTACGCTTAAACATTATGCCAAGCGAGGTCCATATTTTCCTCACTATATCCGGAAACTGTCAAAATGCGGTCTCGTTATAAGTGGTCCTACTGTATTTACATCCCCCACCCCCAATAAAAACCCTCTTTATATTTGCCTTCGATTAATGCCATGTAAAAATTAAATAAAGAGTAGATATAGATTATCGAAATCGCGGGCAAACAGACTCAGTACGTTTCTGAAGATGGTCACCAAAATAGCTGTTAATGTAATATATTTTTGATTGCGATAATTTGTGCTTACGCCTTATTTAATTGAGACTATGCGTTTAATAAATATCCGCCTGCCTGAAAATAATTTTAAGACAGCATTCTTAATGCGTTGAGCCTTTAAGATGATATGCAATGATTTTTTTTTTACGTAATTATTGTAAAATTTTGCGGTTTGTAACGAAAGCTGAGAAAAGCATTTTTGCTTCAGAAAAGTATAAACCAGATGTTAAATAATTAAACAAAGTATAAACCAGATGTTAAATAATTAAAACAAAGTATAAACCAGATGTTAAATAATTAAACAAAGTATAAACCAGATGTTAAATAATTAAACAAAAGTATAAACCAGATGTTAACAATTAAACAAAGTATAAACCAGATGTTAAATAATTAAACAAAGTATAAAACCAGATGTTAAATAATTAAACAAAGTATAAACCAGATGTTAAACAATTAAACAAAGTATAAAACCAGATGTTAAATAATTAAACAAAGTATAAACCAGATGTTAACAATTAAACAAAGTATAAAACCAGGATGTTAAATAATTAAACAAAGTATAAACCAGATAAAAGCACACTAAAACAAAGTATAAACCAGATGTTAAATAATTAAACAAAGTATAAACCAGATGTTAAATAATTAAAGTATAAACAAGTCAACAATCATTTATTAAGAATATTTACCAAAGAAAAAAAAATAAGATGATGATGCCCTCATAGAGCCCCTAAAATTATAGGCCGACGCATAAGCCACCATTTTCTTGTACACTTCCGGTTTCATTTACCTTGGCGATAAAGGTTTTACGCATTGGCGCAATGATCGCTATTTTGGCATAAAAATAATCAACAATCCGCGATTATCCGACTATTGTAAACATTGGCGCAACTTTCAAAATGTCGCCAATAAATACAATTTGCAACCATAACTTAGGCATCTCTCTTTTTTTAGGAGCTTTGAATCCTCGTCGTTTGACCATAAAATAATCTTATTAAATCTAAATTTATAATTGGCTATAAAGTCCAAATTCTGAAATCCGCTCGCGGATTCTTTCTATATAATTATATATGAGTTATAGCGTCAAAACTTTAGCGGGCCTTTAAATGTTAAAATAGAGCTCAATGATGTTTCGGGAACTATTTAAAATAACATATATATATATTTAAAATAACTAAACATTTTAAAATAAATGAATAACTCCAAGTCAACTTATAAATCAATGGTACACCGTCACCATATTTTCTAAGAAAATGAAATAAAAATTGAGTCTTCATAACAGCTTCTTGCCGCGTTGCATCAGTTTTCCTCCTGCCTCGGATGGGTTTCTTTTAATTTTCCGGGTTCCTGGCCTCACATCTACTTCAAAAACAGTGTACCGGGACCAGTATGTGTGTGTTAGTGTGCTTGTGAAAGTTTTTGGAAAAGTTGGCCGAGCAAGCGGCACTGTATTTCTAGGGGAGGACGCACATAGGGGTATTTGGCCGATCTAGCTGGCCAAAATTCGATTTTATAAAATTTACTCCAGGTTTAAATAAATAGCTACGATCCAAAGTTGAATAATCACTTAACGATATGCTACCGATTTTTCTCCCCTCAGCGTAACCACATGGCCATGGAGCCAGATGAAATTCATTGTTTCTTCATGAGCACGACGTATCTGTTTTTGGCGCGTTCTTTGTGCAAACGCTCTTTCAACTGTTTTTCTATTTTATTCCGAACGTAATTGGAAGCAAGTGGTTATGGATTATGATAAAGCAGGTACGTGTGAATGCATTTTAAATATTTTCTTTGAGCATTTTTGATTTTATTTTAACAATTTTAAATAAACTTCCAATGTTATTTTGACGATTCGAAATAAATTTCCGATTTTAACAATTTCGAAGGTATCTGTTGTATTTCCAGGCATTTCCATGTTACTATTTTTACTATAATACAAATAAAAAAGTTTATATCAAACAATTGCTCAAAATCAACTTCTTATTCTTGCCATTTTTTATGATTTAGGCTCCTTAAGCGGGGGTTATCGAATCGGCGGAAACACTAACGTGGGTTTTCCATGGGAATATAAAGAACATTTTTTCGAAAAGTATGTCTCCCATATATAAAATAGTTTTTATACATAATTACTGAATCCTTTTACACACTGTACATAAGATATTAATGATATGTGCACTCTTAATTTAATTGAAAATATTTATGTTGAGCAACATGACAATTTTTGAAAAAAAATAAACCCGCACATTTTTGCACACACTGAACCTTATAAAACAAGCAAAACATAAAAGAAATCCAAAAAGCCTACGTTACAGGAAGTGATACTATGTAATGAAAATGTCTAGAAAATTACAAGTGAATTGATTGACGAATTTGAGAAAAAATGTTCTTTATGTAGCGATTAGAATCTGTTTCAGCAGTCTGTAAGTAAACTAATTTTAGTTATAAACACACTCTATCTAGTACAAAAATTTGTATTTTTGAACCTCGGCTTCATTTTATTTTCTTTCTTTTCTTTTTTTTTTTAATTTAGGATCATCAGGTGTAAGATTATTCACTCGAGGAGAATTATTTCGTAAAATGCAACAACAAAACCTATCTAGTAATTTAGAAAAATTGGAGTTTGTCGAAAATGACCTTTTAACTTATGACGACTAATCAGAAGAGCAAATAAAGAAAATAAAGCACAAATTTGCACAGTTTAAACATGAATTAAAGCGAAAGTGGACGGCAGCATAAAGGACCGAACATATATTTTTTTTAAAAAAAATTGTGACTGGTCACAAGTAACGTTTGTGATTCCAAAAGTAAGGCAGAGATCGGAACGGCTACTGAGGTCACTTAAAGAATCAGGTGAGAGAAGCAAGTGAAGAAAAATGAAAAATCTGCGTACCACTGCCTATGAGGACAACCACAACTCAACAACAATGATCCACAACTTTCTAATCTGCAACTTTCTGATTCGCAGCTCTCTAATCTGCAACTTTCTGATTCGCAGCTCTCTAATCCGCAACTCTCTAATTCGCAGCTCTCTAATCCGCAACTCTGATCCGCAGCTCTCATCCACAACTCTCTAATTCGCAACTCTCTAATTCTCAAGTAACTCGGTAGGTTTTCAACGTTAACAATCATTATTGCATTTACGGAAGACCTTTACCTTACCCTTTTTACGTACGTACAGACAGTTCTGGCGCAGTATAGCCCAGATGCTCTTGCGCCATAAAAAAGCCAAACAAACAAACGTACAGACAGACGGAAAGCAAAAACAAATTACAAACAGATAGACAGAAAAACCAAAACCAATAGCTGATTCAATATGTATTGAAACCTGCCAATTTGTAGGAAGGCGTTTTTTGGAAACAGTAAGCTACAGAAATAATTTTGGCCAGCTAGATCGGCCAAATACCACTATGTGGGACACTCCGGGAACTGTTCTCATCTGGGTCAGCTGAGCCGCCATCTGCAGACGAACGTCTCAATAGTATCTGCACAAAAACAACGACTAAAAATCAAGTAATGGGTTAATAAATTCGGGAATCTTTCTGGAAAATCTATTTAATGTCCATAAAGAGTAATTCATCTGTTTATAATTTCGCGGCATGTGGTCACGACCGCAAACCTGAAATTGTAATTTAAAAAGCCAGTTCACTGGAGAAGTTTAAAAATAAAATCGCTCCACCCAAATCGCTCGCAGGAAGTGAAGGTCATTGGGCTAAGCTCTCTATACCACAATTAATCGAATACGTTATTTGAACCGTGATTTTAATTAAGAGCAATTATTAGCAAATTTTGAAATTTTGAGTAAATGGTTAAGGTTAAGGAAGAACAAAGAAGCTTGCGAAATATTTAGGTAATATAGCATTGTCCGAAACAATTATCGTCTGTCGGGAGGAGATTTCGTGGTCGACAAATCGCATTTGTTTGACCTTTCAAAGAATAGGTTGGGAGTAAGTATCTAAGCCAGGGCCTTGTAAAAGTATTTTACCACCAAAAGAATATTACGACGTGTTTTTGAATACTTTTGACTTCATTTAAATTCGTCTCCCATACTTCAGCTACTGTAAATGCAACAAGGGTCCTAGGGCGACGTGGTGTCACTGACCTACGCTGGGTGGGGGGGGGTCATGGGGTCATAACGCCCCCGTTACGATATAATTTTGTAGGTACATATATAGTATAGCGGTGACGGATTTCTAAGTAGGCGCACAAGGCACAGACATAGGGGCGGCATCAAATTGCTTAAACATAAAATTTTCCGAACTCAACAATGTTGAAAAAATAATGTTTCTTTTAATTATTGCCCTGTTTCCCCAATAGCGATGACATATAAGCGATTACTTTAACTTGCCTGCAAATACAAACTACAGAATCGAAAGACAAAGGGCCCTAAAAATTTTGGGCCCCGGGCATTTGCCCAGAGTGCCCATTTATAAACATAGGCTTAACACGTTTGTTATATATACTAATAGTAAAAGTAATAATTTTAATAAAATAGTAATAATTTTACTAATAGTAAACGAATGAATAATGAAAAATTTGAACTCATAACGAAAAAATTCATGCAAGGATGCGTACGTGTTTTTTTCCCCAAATACGCGAAATACACGCAAAAATATCAGAGGCTCCAGGATTCCATACTAAAATTATTGTGGATTCAAAAAATGTCTCGAATCCACGAAGTCGGAGACTATGGTAGCAATAATTTTGAGTTGTATCTTATTAGTTTGAATAATTATATGAAAAATCTCCTTTACATATCAAATGTTAAGAGTATGATATGCGTTTTTTTTAAACAAATATTCCTTTCTTTGTAAAGGAGGGAGGGGGCGGCAGTACAGGCTGTGCCTAAGGGCGGCAATTTTATAAATCTTCTACTACAGTATAGGTATGACTATACTGATCTGTAGCTCTGCAACCCCCTTATAACCCTGTAACTCCTCCTTATGAGCCTTTTGCGTACACTAATACGTGGTGGTAAGCATTTGGCTATAATTCGGGTATAGCTATAGCATTTGTCTTTTTCTTATGTAGAGCTGTACATAGTTCAGGTTTGATTTTACAAACCAAAAGATTCGTATTCGTTAGAAAAGTGTACGTCTTAGTGCACCATGAAGCACAAAAAAGCAGAGGCCTAGTTAGGGGCGGTGAGGAAGGCCCAAGTCAGGAGGGGTGTAAAATAGGCTGAAATAATTCACGATCTTGCAAACAAATCACTGTAGAAAAGAATCGAACTGCTGCCCTAGTGTCAATCTGTCTGAATCTCACACTATAGTTAAGTTAAAAAAAAGTATTAATAAAAGTTACGTTCCTAAAAAAATGCAATAAATTTGCGTCAATTCACGAATGTACGAACTTGTTCAATGTAATCCGATTCATATTAATTAATCTGGACATTTATACATGTTTCAGAGAGGTCGTGTTTAGCGATAGGTCTCCTTGCATCAGGGGCGGACAGAGACTTTCATTCTGGTGATGTCAAGGACAGAATTTGCCATGGTCTTGGAATAACACCCTTCATTTATCATGAAAGTTGGAATTTTTTACAGTGAAAAAATATATTTTTGGGGGTCATGACCCCTGTGACTACCCCCTGTGTTCGTCCTTGCCTTGTATATGACCCATTTATCAGTTAGGTAATTTAGAAGGAAAAGTTGGATGAAGCTTCTATATAGACTTTTTTTCATCTCTTTAACAATGATTATTAATTTCTAAACATAATTATTGATTTAATAATTATAATATACCTACTGTATGATGGGCCAAAATCTTCGCTAAATTTGGATATATTTTTCCTTTGTTTTATTAGAGGGTTTCAATAGATATTCAACCCGCTATTGCTTTTGGTTTTTCTGTCTGTTTGTCTGTCGACAATGAAAAGGGTAAGGTAAAGGTCTTTCGTAAATACAACAATGCTGGTCGTTGTTCATTGTCATAGAAACCAGAGGCGGATTAAGTCTATTGGAGTCCCCTGGTGGCAAAAATTTCGAGGCTCTTAGACCCAGGGCCGCAGCTAGGGTGTGGCGTGGAAGGCCCACGTCAGGGACGCAGGCGCGGAAGGGCGTAAAAGTGGCTGAAATAATTCACAGGGACAGAATATTCCCATGACTAGTGGGCGCAATTTAGACGGTTCTGACAGGGCGCAAAAAAATCTAGCTACAGTACTGCTTAGAACCAAACCCCAAAACAAAACAGAAGTGCGTACGGAACTGATGATGTTTTCGGAAAGATTTCAGTATTAGATTTTTAGTGAGTTCCTTAAACCGGCAATATGTAACTAATAATAAACTCAACGTTTCAAGAAAAATCAGAAATTATGTCAAAAAATTTAGCATTAACTGAAGTTACCCAAGAGTTTAAAATACGTTTTCTATATGAATTTGCGTCTTGATTTATCTTTGGCAAATTCATCGATGATTTAAGTATCTATTTCGTCCAAAATTTTTTGTTCTATGTATAGTATGGCCATATTGTTCAATCTGCTCTCCCATCCTACCCCTTAAATGGTTTTTAACGCGTTTTAAAGCTGAAGAAAATCTTTCACCTGTTGCATTTGATATTGGCATTGTTAAAAATATTTTCGAAATAATATCTACATTAGGAAAAGTTCCACTCTCTTTGTACACTTCGAACTATTATTCAATAGTATTTCTGGCTATTTATTTATCAACATTTCTGATTATTTATTTATCAGCTTCTTACACTCTAGCATTTCTCCTGTTTAACAACATTCATTAGTATTTTTTGCAAACTTTATCATTTATAATTTTTTACTCTCACTTGATATATTATATTACTCTTCCAAACATCGATTGTTTTCCTTCTTTAATCTATATAATTATTATTTTTCATAAATTCTACAAAAATAGAATAAACAGTACTTTTAAACACTTTATGTCCTGGTATGTACATCCAAGCGATAACTACTCACTGATAAATACTTCAATAATAATGGTGTAGCAATAATCCCATAAATTATGCAGCCAGTAATTTGCAAACACTTTCTTTCCCTTTTAAGTTTTATTTGTTCTATAATAAGGATTATTTCTTCAAAATGATAGTTCAAAGGGAATTAGGGAATTTCAGAAAAATTAATACAGTCGGAGCAGGACATGAATGTCCTCTCTCCTTCGAAGGTTTATCCAGAAGCTCCGATTTTCGAACGGAAATATTGTTTAAACAACAGCGATTTTCTCTTCTCGTTCAATTACCTTTTAGCATTTCTGTGTATGTATGTGTGTGTGTATGGGGAGGGGGGGGCGTTCTTATTTATTTAAGCCTTTGCTTACTTGTAAATACAGTTGCAATTGTCACAAATGCCTCCACTGTTGTTGACCTGCCGCGCTCCAACCTGATGCCGCCCCTGATAAGCCACATACCTACATACTTGGACTTAAACTGCCGTTGCCCCAAGAAAAAAACTTTATTAAAAACTTTCCAACAACACAACCAGGACAAATAAGAATTGTCAAGAGCTTTGCATTACATTAACTGGGAAAAAAAATACCACGAGGAACTTAATATTTGACTGAACATTTTTCTTTATGCAAACAATAAAATAATAAATATGTTGAAATCCAGCACTACAGATACAATAAAAAATATGTATTTTCAATCGTCATTATTATTGTAAAACTAATAGTTTTAATGTTCATGTTTCCAGAAAAAAACGTTTAATGACTCAGTATGAAGTAATTTTTTTTTTATGTTTGTTTTATTGTGAAATGTGATGAGTAATCTTCTTCCATGCATTATGTAATAATGTTACTAATTTGTTTTTGTCAAGTCGTTCTGTTAATTTTAACCTTGTGAAAAAGATAAGAATTTCCAATTTAAAAATTTCTGCTTTACTTATTAATATTTTTACCTATTCATTATAGTTAATTTAAAAACAAATGCTTACAAAAGTTTCATTTAATGTTATTAGCGTATAAGTCTTTGTGAAGTTGTATTATTGTACTCCCGACTGGGTGAGTTATAGTGTTAAAACACAGATGTAAGCTATTTGGCATTTGAACATCCCTTTCGCATGATTTCAAATTAATACGTATTTCCCTGTTCCCTAAAATGTCAGCAACTTCTAATTTTGACTGCAAACTATCCTCTAACTTGGTATAAACCGCCCGGTTAGGAATTTTACTTCCTCTTTTTCCACCCTCTCTCTCTCTCTCTCTTTGTATCTAAAACCCCATACTCGCTTCAAATGTTTACAATTTTCTTCACTCCCCCTGGCCAATAGCATCTGAAAATAATAAATTCTCCACAGCGAACCATCCAAATTACAGACTCCTATATGCAACTGCAGAAGTAACCAGAAGAAAAATCCCTGGGGAACATACATCTATCAACACCAACGAGTTTAAAATTGCACAAAGTCATGTGCAAAGTTACATGCATATGTACTCGCAAACATTGGCTGCATTCCTCTTGAAGGGAGTGAAATAGCCTCGTTCACAGCCAAAAATAATAATAATAATTTGGCGACGCTATATGGGCGTTGGCATCGCTTTAGTCGAGAAGACTAGAACTTTCGAGACGCTTCAGGTCTCTTCGAAGCGAGTCTGGGTCCAGCTCTCACGAAAGAAACGTGCATTAACCGATGCTGCTAGAATCGGTCCAGAAGTCTAACTGATGTCAGTAAATTTACGTCGAATTGTTATAATGGAAAGAAACTGAATAATTTCGAAGTCTTTGAATTCTCTTAGGGAACCATGGCTAGCCCCACTTCAATAATGTAAATGTATTTTTTCCTCCTTTAACCGGTTTTATTCTTTCTCTTTTCATTCCCTCCATTGTAATCTTTATGTCCTTAAATTATATCTCGAGAACAAAACCTGTGAAAAAGCTGAAAGGGATATTTCCTATTAATTATATTTGTTTAGTTTTGAATTCCCGTAGAATTTAATAAGAGAAAAATGTGTTTTCAAGGTTGAAATTGTATTAAAAGAAATGACAACTATGTCCATTATAGTAGCCAGAAGTGGTTAGAAATGAAGCTGTAATATTATCTACTAAATAGGAAATATGTTTTTCTTTTTTTGTTTGAAACCTTGAAGATAAATTTAAAAATTATATATAAATAAATATTGCTTTATAATAATCATGTACTCAGCACGTCTTTTGTGTTCTGCTAGGCCAATAATGAACCTGAGAGGTTTATTTTGGGTATTTTGTCTAAATTAGTAAGCTTATAAAATGAATATTCATCGCTAAGAATTAAATCAATCACGCGCCTTTTATCCCTTGAATAAAAGCTAAATTTAATAACAACAGACAATTATATAACAGAAAAAGCATTACAACAATTTCTAACTGCATCATCAGACTTCTTTTGGTGAACGGACAGTGGTTGTCAAAATGGGAAGTCGTTAGCCGCTACTTTGCAATAGGTAGGTGACGTCTTTTGCCGTTGTTCCAGGTCTGTTGGTTTTCCATTTGAAAAGTTCAGTAGAACCCTTCATCTTGCGCTAATGGCGTCCACTTGTCCCATCCGCCTGTCCAATCGAAACATACAGCTTATATTCCCTGGATTCTTTGTATCCGGAAGAAGATAGCGGCTATGGTGAAATTCCCGGATGGGTATGAATCGCCCCAGAGTAACGAAATACCTAATAAATACACACTACTTTGACTTTTAGAAATAGTTGACAACCAAACTGCATGTAAACAAACACAGTGAAATTATTAGAAAAGTTATTTTTGCTTGTATTGTGCGCGTTCTATTGTGCTGTGTAAAAGTCGCGGCAAAATCTAAACATCTCTGCCCTCGGGTCCCCTATTTCTAGCCATCTTACCCTCTGTAATCCATCCACACTGTGCAGTGTCTTTTTTTTTTTTGTTTAACTATTAGTTTATCCATAGTTTATGATTTTGTCTTTTTAGAGAAGTTTCACAAAGGGAGAGTGGCTGCTGGGGCTGAAGTGAGTTGCTACAATAACATTTAGCAGTGTCGGGAGAGGACACAGGGAAGAACTGAATTTGCAACCTAGGAAGCAATCGCTGTACAAAAAGAAACCAAGTCATTGTTCCAGCAGGGCCTCCAAGCATTTCCCCGGATCTTCCTACGGACACTTTCTACGAATACATCTCATTACAAAGATAAACTGATTATATAACCTTTTTTTTCAACCTGGGAACTCCTACTAACACTGAACATCTTTTCCCTCTATCAAGTAAATATCACCCCAATATATAAAAAAGGAACGTTCTTCAATATCTTTGCGGATACGAAAGCAGAAACACAAAACTTTCCAACATAATCTGAACTCACAAAATGGCAATTTGGGTTCTTTAGGTTTTTTTTACAAAATAATTTGCTTTTGTTTTACTAAATATATATCAATTAAACATATTCCAAAACGTGCGTCATAAAGAATCGATGGCATTTGCGTTTTTTCCCTAAAGAAAAATTGTGACACCTGCTGGATAGAAACTCTCTTTTTCCTCCTTAAGCTATTCTGTATTTTGGACCCAAGTTTTATACAGTTTTTAAACTATAATCTCTTATACAATAGTATAATTTCATATATGTAACTCTTAATAGTACAACTAACTTATTAATTAATATTTGTTGTACTAACATTTTTTGAATCAAAATTTCAGATAAGATATGTTGACTCTCAGATACACTTCTGTCTTGAATCTTGATAAACATAATTTCGTAAGCTTTATCCAGACGTGTGCCACAATTTTCTCAAATGAGGCCCATGAAAAATCCCAAATAACAATAATACTTTATATTCATTAATTCGTAAAAACGACGCTCAGTCTGTTCTTAAGTTATTACAATGGTTTTCCACGTCCCTCTGCTAAAGATATACAACAACTGAACTCTTTAAAATAAGCATAATTCAGAAATATGAAAATTTACCCTCTCTCTTGTCAACATCACCGCATTCTGGAAGAGAATCTCGTAACAAGCTTCGGCTTTATATTCTCTTCCATTTCTAACCTCAAAACTTAAAATAATTTAATATAGATCTTCTCTTACATTTCTATAATTTTTATACTGCTCAAGCTATGTATCACGAAATATTGTATATCGGGTTGAATAAAAATTTATTATTATTATTATTTATAAAATGATAAAAAGAAAGTCATTTTTATTTTAAATTATTTTTCATAAGCATTGAAAAATCAACTTAAATCAGATTTAAACCATCGATTTATTTAAATTCAATTTAAAGCATTGATTTGAAAAATATTTCAAATTTTAATTTTAATTTTCTGATTCAAATCCTTGACACAATGTACATAAAGCAAAATTATTGCACAGGAATTCATAGATTAGCAGGTCTGCGAAAAACTGAATTTCAAATTAAATATTTCCTATGATCCGGTTTTCCATATTACTGCTTTTAAATAAGTTTGAGAAACAAAATAATTAAATCAATAATATATCAAATATAACTGAAAATAAGTCCTTAGCTATCACATGCAGGGCTTAGCTATTTCTCAAATTTTGAAGTGACGAAAACTAAAATGACGAAACGTGATTCCATTAAAAGTTATAATTTATATTTAAAAAAATCGCACATCGTAAATTCGGATACTTTCCAAACGTTGATTTCATTGAACGCGGACAGTTTCATTTGTAAAATTGGAAACATATTTCGTTTCATCAAATTAGCCAAAGTATTGCCAAATCCGATATTTCGAATCACAGATTTGTTTGCATTCGTAAAGGAACTTCAAAACAAGTTTACACAGACAAGTGAACATAATATCAATGACCACGAAATTTGAAAGGAAAATTCAATGAATCCGAAGCTTTCATTTATAGCACAAACATGGTTGCAAACATGCTCTAAAACGTTTATCAAAAAACCGATAAATTGCAATTATTTTCTGAAACTAATGGGACATTGGAATTTTTGTTACGTAGTATGCTATTGAGCATATTCTGTTTCGAAGAAGCTAAAAATTCAAAGGGAATGTAGGTAAAATGTTAGAAGGAGTTCATTCGCATATTTGAATGCATAGCATATAAATTCTTTTTCCACTAACGATTATGGCGATGCACTTTATAGTTGCAACTTTGAATTTGACCCACAGGTTTACGATAATCAAATCGGAAGACGACAAATATGTTGGCGTAGAGGGAATAGAATTTGAGTTGTTGGAAATTTTGTCAAAATCTGTGAATTTCACATACGAATTGGTGCAGCCAAACGAACAAACGTGGGGACATGTTGATGCAAATGGGAATTGGAACGGTTTGATGGGAATGCTACAAAGAAAAGAAGCAGACTTAGCCATCATGAATATAATTGCATCTTACACAAGGTTGAAAATAAGTGACTTTAAGTTTCCGTACGACACGGACATTGACACATGTATGATCAAGAAAGCCGGACACTTAGCAACAAACTACTATTTTGCTTATCCCTTTCAACTTTCAATATGGATATGCATAGCCGTTTCCATAATTGTTCGATCTGGGCTCTTACTATTACTTCGGTACGCTAATTTGATAACTTCGCATCATTTTTATTTCTCCTTGGTAAATATGATTTCTTCCACAGAAATATTGGTTGGAAATAGATCCATCAACAAAGGATTCACCAGAGTTGCAGTCAGATTTTTTTTTTGCGTTATCTGCTCTGTCACTTCGAGTATTGATGTTTTGTTTCACTGGTTTACTTCTGTCATTTCTAATGGCACCTTTGATGGAAAAACAGATTGAATCTTTGTAATTACTTGTTATGGAAGGTCGAACAGGAAGAATCAAAGTCACCATGTACAAAGGTTCGCCTATTCTTTCTATGTTTTAACAAACAGAGACAAAACTTTTTAAAGATTTGGGTGAAAATCTCAGAAATATTCCAGAGGCGAGTGGCACAATCATATAATGAAAGAATTAAAATTGTCAACAATGGTTACGCTTACCTCGGACCAGAAATTGATTCGACGTTGAAAGTTATGGACCATGGAGGGATTCGCAAAATTTTCCTATCAAACGACGGTCTTGAAATAATTCCAATTTCTGTTTCCTTCAGAAAGAAATTTGCTGATTCCATGATTTTAACAAAATCATTATACGACTGCACCAAGCGGGTATTTACCAGAAGGTATTGAACGACAAGCTTTTTAAGCTTGGGTTAAAGGCGAAACTTGGAACCGATCTTGACCAAACTTAGAGGCCTATCTCAATGGCTGACTTACTCTGTGTTTTTCAAATTCTGGTTAGCGGTTGCGCAGTTGCCTTTGTCATTCTAATATTTGAACGAATCACCAGGTAAAAAAATTATCGTAGAACTCTTGGAATCAAGAATTCTGTAAGTAGTTTCCAAGTTTGATATCTGTCCTCGGCAATTTTTAAATTTACCCAGGCGCTTGTGTAGACCATTTTCGAAACAGGTATGAGAATTGAAAACTTTTGCATACTTAAAATATTTCAAAAGTCTACAGCCACAATACATCTTTTAGAAAACGCACTTTACAAGAATCGTATTCTTATAGGCATAAATTCAGTACGAACATATTTTATTATTGCATTCGTTCCTACCTTATCGCACCGAGCTTTAGGTTAACATAGCAGGCTTTACTGGATTGTCTCTAGTGCTTTGAAATACCTTACATAAAGAACTTTTACTCATAAGATTACTTAATTAAAAAATCCAATTGCTTTACATATTTATACTTCAGAAATTTGAAATTAAAATTATGGTACTTGCGATATGTGTCTTAATAAAATTATTTAAGATCAAATGAACATTTGTGCTACAAAAAAAGAGAGCAAACTTTATAAATACCCGCACAAAATATTTTGCATTTCCTTAAATTGGAACTTACCTAATCTGGCAATGATTCTCGTTATTGAAGAATCATTAAGAACCAGTCAAGGTTAGGTAAAATCGTTAAGGTCAGTCACCACCGTCTGTTCTTACATTTTTCAGCAAGAGATTTAAATTTACACTGTGATATTTAGTGCATTGTGGTTTACAACTCTTTTACTTAAATAAAAAAATTTGGAGCTACTCAAATATTGAGCCATTGTTAGCAAAAGTTGCATAAGTAAAGAAAAGTTAATGTGTAGACAACCAAGATCAAAGGTAAAATTTTATTTACGTTAAATACATAATATTTCTGTAACTTTCGTATTGCTGAAATTGTTAGACTCCGTGCCTCTGATCCATAAGAGAGAACTGGCAATATACACTGGTTGAAGACTTTTCTTTTTAGACACAAAGGTAATTTTCCCTTCAGGATAAAACTGTTTGGTCCGAATACACTCCAACCAAGTTTAACACGTCTGTTGAGTTCTTTCATAAAGTTGCTTTCCATTGAAATCAGTTGGCCAAGGTAAATATATGAATCAGCAATTTCTAGCTCAATGTTGTCAACTTGTATTTTTGTTTCCTCTACGAAATTATTGAACATGATCTTAGTTTTTTGTAGGTTCATCTTGAGTCCAACTTCTTCACTTCTAGTTGAGAGCTCTTGTACCATGTCTTGGAGTTCCAATGGGTCCGTTGAAAAAATAACAATGTCATCAGCAAACCGCAGATGATTTAAATATTCACCATTTATTTTTATTCCCTTGTTATTCCAATTTATCAGCTGAAAAATCATCTGTAAAGCAGAAGTAAAAAGTTTTGGAGAAATGGTATCTCCCTGCCTCACCCCTTTGCCAAGTTTGATAGTTTTGGTATCTTTATGTAACCGAAATTTTGCACTTGCATTTTTATACACACGTTTCACCATGTCAATGTACACATCCTCAATGTCTGTTGATCTTAAAGAGTTGATGACTGCTGATGTTTTTATAGAGTCAAAGGCCTTCTCATAGTCAATAAATGCAACACACAATGGAAGTTCATATTCATGTGTTCTTTCAATTAATTCTCTTAATACTTGAATATGGTCCACTGTACTGAATCCACTTCGAAATCCAGCTTGTTCTCTTGGTTGAGCTGCACCTAATTTTTTCT
>QLNU02013614.1:3010672-3022049 GCA_006491805.2 Dysdera silvatica | reverse complement strand
CAACGTAGGCAGAGGCGGCCGCCCGGGGCCCCGTTTGGATGAGGGCACCGAACTGAAGTCAAGTTCAAATTTTTTTTAATTGATCCAACGGTAGAAAATCTCTCTAAAAAGGGAAAATTTTAGAGACATTTTAGAGAAATTCTTTCAGAGACTTTTGGCCACTTTTATAGGGTATATGGCTCACTGTGCATCTGTGAAAATCTCCGATTTCCGTCGGAGAAGTCGGGGGGGGGGGCAAAAGGCAATTCGTGCTACGCCGCCCCTGATCGTATATAATTTCATACGAATCTCATGATTTGTTTTAAATAAATGTTTACATGTATATGTCTGATACTGAACAGGAAAATCACTATCAGTGTAGGATTATTTTAAACCTTCTACCACAAAGGAAATATAACTGTTGCGAATACAACGCAGAACAATAAAACACATGATAACCAAGGCAATTATATGCTTATTTAAAATACTAATTAATTATGTAATTTTCTGATTGTTATTGATATTGCTTAATACTACGTCACATAATGACGTAGAGAGGTCAGTGCATGTGAGAGACAATCCAAACGTAAAGAAGAAAAAGGACAATAAATAAAGATAATATCAAACTAGTCGTTTAGATAAAGTGTTAAAACTATTGCCATAATAAACCTTGAGATCATGGGGGATTAGAGACCATTCCTCAGAATATAATATAAAATACTAAAATATACTACTGATACTAAAAATATAAATTTGCAAACAATAAAATACCACAATTAAGCGTATGTTTTAAGATACCAAATAATAAATACAAACTGGACGGACCTCTCTCTTTGTCCTATTTTCATTGTTGTAAAACATTATTACTCTTCGCTTGCAACTTTATATATGGAGAAAGCAAGGGCGAATCCCGGATGCTATTAGGAGGGGCGGTTTTGGAAGCCCTCACTGGGAAAATTTTTAGTTTTGGACTATTAAATAGTTTAGGTAAATGTTGTTATATTACTAGCCTTCCTTTATCCTCACCAAAATATTTAATTTAAGACAATGAATTAAAGTTGGGCTTTTCTTTAATTAAACTATATGGTTTAGGGTAGATTATAGTCAAGTATGACAGAAGGATAAGCTAGTAAAGGAGACATATACAATAACCAAAACGATAATTTACAATGTAATTAATAGAACAAGTTTAAATTTAAACTACAAAAACATCGTAATTATTTTACTTTTTTTATAACAAGCAACTTTTTAAAAAACTTGAAGTTTATAGTGCAAAGTCGAGCCATCTTGGTTTCTTTGAAAATTTGTCAATCACTTTATTTACATCAATATGAATGTCTCTGTGGGTGTGTATTAAAAGTCTCTTCTGTCATCCGCGTTCGAAGCCAAGTTTGACGGCGCTTCAAGGATAAAAAACTACGTTTTGCTGAAGCAACCCTTACTGAAAAAGTAGTTTGAAAGGCAAGTAGCTTGTAGATTCGTGGAAAAACGTCTTGATCGCATTTCTCCAAGACTTAGAGACTTTGGACGCCTGTGTAAGACTTTTATTTATTACAGTCGTAACAAACAATACATAAAATATTCTTCATCGTGTTTATTTTTTCCTATTTAAGCCTGACGGGGGATGGGGACGATCGCCCCTCCGTCCCTCTCTGGATCCGCCCTTGGGAGAAAGGGAGTATCGTTCACGTGCCTCGGTGGCCAAGCGGTTAAGGCACTTCAAATCTAACGACAATATAGTGAATACGACAATAATCAGTTCGACTCTAGGCCGGGCGCGTGTTTCCATTCCCGGATCGATTCAGACACTTGGCGTCGAGCGGCGAAAACTGGCAAGGACGCCAACGTTTTTAACGGCGCCAAGGTTGCCGCCAGCGTACGCTTCCTGCCCTCTGTTTGCATGTCGTTAATGTTTGTTGAGAATAAAAATGGAGATGCTTCAAAGTGTAGTTTTACGTAATCGTTTTTATGGGTTCGTTAAATATAATATAATAAATATATAATCGTTAAATAATAAATCCCTGGGCAAGGGGATAAAATTATAATTTATACTTATAAACATATACTGATTCAGACAGCGCACATCGAATGTGATCGAAACGGCACGAGTCGCGAAGCGACGAGCGGAGGAAGTCTGGGGGGTCTCCTCCCCAGTTCGGTCTCTGTGATTCAGGTAAGTACTGATTTATTTATAAAAGTACTAATTCTGCATATGTGCAGAAGGATTGCCCCTGCGCTCGCCCGCTACGGTCTAGTGAACTTTCTACTGCTATAAGTAGCCAGAAGTGACAGTTTAGCGCCGAAGCGCATTTTTGCCGCCAAGCCTTTCCGTCGCCAAGTGTCTGAATCGATCCGGGAATGGAAACACGCGGCTAGGCCAATCTCTCTCTCTCTCTCTCTCTCTCTCCCCATAGTTTAAAAGTTGTAGGTTGAACTCAAAAGTGCGGGTATCGAAGATTTCTTCTTATTCCACATCATATTTTTAATTTGTAAAAAATACTGCCATTTCACATTTTCACTCTATTAACTAATAAATAAAGGTAAATGTTGATTCAGCAGGCACAGTACTAAAACAAACCAAAATGATAAAACTACACAAATATATGGCTTAAAATAAAAACATCATTTAAATTCTTTTAAATTTGTCTTTTGTGTGCAGTGAACTTTTGCTATATTTGACAAAACGGCTAAAATCCTATAGAAAATCATTTACTGTTTCGGTTAAGTTTAGAAACCTTCACCATAGTAATTTAGATTTGTAGTATTATGGTGGTATTTTAGATTTGTAGGCTTATGGTAGTATTTTATACTTGTGGTATTATGGTAATATTTTAGGTTTGTAGCTTTGTGGTAGTATTTTATATCTGTAGCATTATAGTAGTATTTTATATATTTCTGGTCTTATGGTAATATTTTAGATTTGTAGTATTATGGTGGTATTTTAGATTTGTAGGCTTATGGTAGTATTTTATACTTGTGGTATTATGGTAATATTTTAGGTTTGTAGCTTTGTGGTAGTATTTTATATCTGTAGCATTATAGTAGTATTTTATGTTTGTAGCATTATGATGGTATTTTAAATTTGTTGTATTATGATAGTATTTTAGATTTGTAGTATTATGGTGGTATTTTAAATTTGTAGTATTATGGTGGTATTTTAAATTTGTAGTATTATGGTGGTATTTTGGATTTGTAGTATTATGGTGGTATTTTGGATTTGTAGTAGCATAATGGTATTTCATATTTGTAGTATTATGGGAGTATTAGTAGAGTTGTAGTATTATAGTGGTATTTTGTTTGATAGAAAGGTAGAGAGTATAGTGTCGAAGTCAATGATAACGGCATTCAAAAGTCCGAAGCTTCTGATGAGAGTGCAATAAATCAGTAGAAGTGATGATAAGCAATTAGAGCGAATCTTTCAATATGCATATATATATCCATCCAAGTTTGATAACCTAATACCATACTCGCCTACTAGTTAGGCTTAGCCTAACGATAGCCTTACAATATTCTAGGATATAAAAGAAACATTAATTTTATCACACGTCATATAACTTGCAAACAGTAAAGGTAAAATTTTATAAATACTTAGACCAATAATATGAATATATCAAGCATACACTTCATTTGAAAAAATGAAATTATACAGTGAGAATTTATAAAAAGCATTTAGTACTATGCAAAAGTTTGAAGGTGCTTGAAAGACTTCGGGACAATCAGTCTTCAAAGCACACAGCGCTTGAGAGGGATGTTTATAATAGACAATTATCATTCTTATAATTAATTCAATTCGTAATTCAGATACTCGTACTACATACTGCCCTGCTTATACAAATAAATAAAAGATCTTTTAACATGTATAACTTGCATAGCTTCCACCTGATATGCTAAAACTGAATATAATCTTTTATACGTTTTCGTTTATACAGCAACTGTTTAAGAACGGGTGTATTAACTCAGAAATTATGGGGGGGGGGCAAGCAGCTTTAAAAAAAGATAAAATGATTCCACGTTAAAGAGAAAATAATACACATGGTTATCCAATGGGGGGCTTGGGCCCCCTGAACCCCACCCTTTCCAACGCCACTGTATTGAAGAGAATTGAATATTATTATATGTAAATATATATAATAATATTTAATTATAACAATGTGTATTCAAATTCCACCTCTTAATTATGTTATTCCAGTTTTTATTTGGGGGGGGGGATGAGAAATATGAAATGGAACATCTATCTTTAGACACCAATGACGTCATTGTTAAATCCACCAATAAAACAAAGCTCACAAAGGTAGCCCAAACACGGAACCTGTATTTCGAGTAACATAAAGATCCCAATAACACACTTTTACTAGATACATATAATAGCACTTTCTAACCAAATACGACAGTGCATGTTCCCATTTACGAATGTACGACTTCTGTAATACAATGGGATATCATATCGCACGCGCTGATTAAATTTTTCCTAAGATCGTCCCAATTCTTTTCAGAAGGTATGTGGCCAATTGTTCCCAAATTCTTACAATATCGCAACCGTGAAAATTCCACAAATAGAACTTCACAGAAATCCAGAAAATACAATCTTTGACCAGTGCTGTAGGAAAGAGGGGGGGAGGCTCAAGGGCAAGGCTGGCCTTATGGGGGGACAGGGGAGTCTCCCCCCAATCGGAAAAATCCAGCTCCAAGTTGGAAAAATCCTGTTAAACTCGAAAAAAAATGGGATAAATAATTAATTAATTGGTTAGTTAGAAATTATGCAATTTCAATTGTCAACGGCAAAAATTCAGATTTTCTCGGGGAAAAGGTGGAATAATTTTTTTAACTCTTCACCCTTAGACAATTAGAACATTTTTTGATGTTGGCAAAATCGAGAGCTACTTGGAGAAAAAACCCGTCTTCTTTGCTTTTGTTTGTCGGAAAAATTTGCGATTATAACTGCTCATTGTGTTAACAGTTATTTTTGTTTCCACGTCTGTGGTATATTGTTTATCCCAGAGCCAGCCTTATTTGGCAGGGTTGTGGGAGTCTCTCCCCCCCCTCAATCGAAAAAATCAAGTACCAATTTGAGAAATTCGGGTTAAATTCAAAAAAGAAAGGGATGAATAATTAATTCGTTGGGTAATCGGAAATTTAAGCGATTTCAATTGGCAACTTGGCAAAAATTTAGGTTTTCTCGGGGGTGGGGTAGGTGGAATATTTTTTTAACTCTTCACTTTTAGAGAATTGGAAAATTTTTTGACGTTGGCGAAATCGAGAGTTACTTGGAGAAAAAGACCAACATTTTTGCTTTTGTTGTTCGGAAAAATTTGCGATTACGGTGCGTTGCATAATGATAGGTCCATCCGAACAAAAACAGAAGTTCTATTGAACTACTGTTTCATGTTTTGAACTTATATTACAAGTTACAAGGCTCTTATAACAACAAATTATATAAAAATAAAAATTATTGCAAATGTACTTACAAGAATAAAGTCACAATAATTAAAAACAGGTGCTGCAAAAAGATAAGTCCACCATATGAAACTTATTCATAAAAATTTATTAGTAGTAGATTTTTCCTCCCTTCTTTAGAATCAATTCATAAATTCTTTTTGCATAGAATTAATAACATTCTGCAAGTAATGCATTTTACTCAGACAGAATTTCCTCTTTCAGTTCGTTAGTAGTATTGCATTTTTTCCCCACCTGCATATACAGCTCTTGCAAGTGTTCACCATAGATTGCCTGTGGGGTTTAAATCTGGACTGTAAGGTCGCCAGTCAATAATGTGGACACCGTTTTCTATAAACCACTCAGAGGTTGAATTAGCTGTATGGATTGGGGCATTATCGTGTTAAAGCATGAAGCATGGCCCTCCGATTTCTGCTGAAAATGGTAGCAAGTGCTCATCAAGTAGGTTTTGATAATCTGTGGCATTCATACGAGTATTTAAGAATGTAATATATGTTTTTCCATACCACCCAAAGCCTGCCCAGATCAGGACAGAACCACCTCCATCTTGTCGCTTCGAAAAGATTCGTTCTTCTTCTTTGCGCAAGTCGTGCCAATAAAATTGCCAGCCATCTGGCCCATCCAAATTTAATTTCTTTTCGTTTCTGAATATTACTTTTCTCTAGTCTTCTTTCCAAATCATTACTTATTGGACAAATTTCTTTTCTTTGTGGTTTTCAGATAACTTTGGCGTAAATTTCTTTGTTTGTTTTGTGGTTTTACGGCTCAAAGACTACAGTGGTCATGCTGCGCCGGGACCTACTGTTTTCCGAGGAATCCGAACCTCTTAAGGCCTGGGGAACCAAACCCCGGACTACAGTGAGCAGTGCGATCTTTATGAGATCTCTGAGTAAGCGTTCTTTTTGCACTGCTGGGAGTCGAACCCGGATTAGCCGCGCAATAGGAGAACGCGTTACCACACTGCGCCACCGCAGGGCAAATTTCTTTTGTATCTTAAAAAATGCACTGTCTTCAGGGTCCTAAACAGCATTGACGTTGATATTGGAATGTCCTTTCGACGTGCTAAAGCACCCAATGAAGTTAAACCAGATTGAACCTCCTTAACAATTATCCTTGTTTGGCGAGAGGTCAGTTTAGCAGACCTCCCGGGGGATTTTTTTATACCGTAAGCATTCTTTAATCGAATAAAATTTTCACCACTTTATGTGATCGCTTCAAACGTTTCACTTCTTCTCTACTTGACTTTCACATTCATTAAAAGCTTTAATTTGACCTTTTTCCTTTTCGATAAGCTGATTTTTGCGACCCATTTCTTTTTTTGTTCATTAACTTGATACCATACTAAAAGTAACAGTTAAAAACACATTCTACAGCTCAGTGACGTCGAAAGCACATGTCAGGACGCAAATTTGCATAAATGAGAAATAATCACACGGTATTTTGGAATGAAATCTAAGGTGGACCTATTATTTTGCAACACATCAATACTAAAAAACGCTGCATTTTTTAAAAAAAAATTTCTTTTCAGCATTTTAAACATAAAAAGAGTTTTTACGCAAGAGTTTTACATCATAGTCCAGTACTGATAGCTCGAAACTTTAAATAATATTTTGAATCAATTTTTTTCCCCGGTAGTTTTTGTGCTATGCATAGAATAGTACAATATTTTGATTACCATTTATGATGGTATATATCTCTTATCTGTTACCTTTTATTGTACTTCGCTCTTGTAATACAACTAAACCGATGCGATCACCGATATGTCGGATTGGGAGGCAGCGGGCTTGTCAGGCATGCTGTTGGCCTTTTTCTGCTATCTCCTTTCGCGGGTATCGCGTGTCGAACTCGTGGAAAATAATTTATTATTATTTTTATTATTATTATTATATTTCGCTGCGTTATTATTACATACCCTAATATGAAACAACTTTTGGGAGATTATTTGCATATTCTTATGAAGAAAAATTTATTTTTCTGGGTGGACCTATAATTATGCAACGCACTGTATAACTGCCCATTTTGTTAAATTATTTCCGTTTCCACGTCTGTGGTGTACTGTCCGGCGCAGGGTTGGACTTACGGGGTGGACAAAGTGTCTCCCTCAATCTTAAAAATCGAGTTCCAAGTTGGGAAATTCTGGTTAAACACGAAAAAAAAGGGATGAATAACTAATGCTTTGGGTAGTCAGAAATTCATGCGATTTCAATTGTCAACTTGGCAAAAATTTAGATTTTCTCGAGGGAAAAAGGTGGGGAACATTTTTTTTTACTCTTCACCCTTAGACAAATGGAATTTTTTTTGACATTGGCAAAATCGAGAGTTTCTTGGAGAAAAAGATAAGGCATTTTTTGCTTTCGTTGGTCGGAAAAATTTGGATCGTAACTGCCCATTTTGTAAATAATTATTTCCGTTTCCACGTCTGTGGTATATTGTCCAGCCAACAGGGCACCAGAACCACAGATTCGGGATTTCTGCCCCACTCCTCCCCCCACTCCCCTCAAGCAATCCCCATTTTGCCACAAAGAAGAATAAACGGTGACGTTTTCCCTAGTGTTCCTTATATTGGATCCAATTTGTAACTGACCATAGCTTTGAACTCGCAAACTTGTGTGCAGCTAGAGGATCCGTCTGTAGCTATATCTGTACAGAGAGAGCAGGCAGAAGTTTCAAATGATTCCTCTCAAGTCGTAAAACGCTAAATGCTTTCAATGTCTGTTATCACGGATTTTTTCTTTATTTAACAGTAAATGCTATCTTTAAATATATATATACAGTAAAACCTCTTTAAGGCGACCACCGTCGGTTTCGCGAAAAAGCGGTCGCTCAGCGATGTGATCTATATGGAGGCAAATTCACCATTGGATCTATGGGGGAGGGAGAAAATCCGTTTCCAGAAAAAATGGTTGTTAAGGGAGGTTTAATATATATATATATATATATATATATCATCATCATCATATTCAACCATTATCTATCCACTGCTGGATGAAGGTCTCTCCAAATGCTTTCCACACAAGTCTATCCTGAGCAATTCGCTTCCACGTCACCCCAACCTGTTTTCTTATTTCATCCACCCATCTAGTTTGAGGACGTTTTCTAGGTCTTCGGTGGTCTCTTGGAATCCAGTTCAGAATTTCTGTTGTCCATCGTTGATCAGTTCTTCTTGCAATATGCCCAGCCCATCGCCATTTCAGCCCTTTTACTTTAACAATGATGTCCTCTACTCTAGTTTGCTCTCTCACCCAAGTGTTTCTTTTTCGATCTCTCCTAGTTATTCCAAGCATGCACCTCTCCATGCTCCTTTGCGTTGTCTGTAACTTTCGTATTGCTCCAACTGTTAGACTCCATGTCTCTGATCCATAAGAGAGGACTGGCAATACACACTGGTTGAAGACCTTTCTTTTTAGACACAAAGGCAATTTCCCCTTCAGGATAAAACTGTTTCTTCCAAATGCACTCCAGCCAAGTTTAATACGTCTGTTGAGTTCTTTCATAATGTTGCCATCCATTGAAATCAGCTGGCCAAGGTAAATATATGAATCAGCAATTTCTAGCTCAATGTTGTCAACTTGTATTTTTGTTTCCTCTACGAAATTATTGAACATGATCTTAGTTTTTTGTAGGTTCATCTTGAGTCCAACTTCTTTACTTCTAGTTGAGAGCTCCTGTACCATGTCTTGGAGTTCTGATGGGTTCGTTGAAAAAATAACAATGTCATCAGCAAACCGCAAATGATTTAAATATTCACCATTTATTTTTATTCCCTTGTTATTCCAATTTATCTGCTGAAAAATCATCTGTAAAGCTGAAGTAAAAAGTTTTGGAGAAATGGTATCTCCCTGCCTCACACCTTTACCAATTTTGATAGTTTTGGTATCTTTATGTAACCGAAATTTTGCACTTGCATTTTTATACACACGTTTCACCATGTCAATGTACACATCCTCAATGTCTGTTGATCTTAAAGAGTTGATGACTGCTGATGTTTTAATAGAGTCAAAGGCCTTCTCATAGTCAATAAATGCCACACACAATGGAAGTTCATATTCATGTGTTCTTTCAATTAATTCTCTTAATACTTGAATATGGTCCACTGTACTGAATCCACTTCGAAATCCAGCTTGTTCTCTTGGTTGAGCTGCATCTAATTTTTTCTGCAGGCGATGTGTTAGCACTTTTGTGAAGATTTTATAAATAGCAGGTAACAAGCTAATTGGTCGGTAATTTTTCAAATCCTCTTTATCACCTTTTTTATGCAAAAGAATTACTGTTGCAGAATCCCATTGGTTTGGTATGTTACCGCTGTTAAGACATTTGGTAAAGAATTTTGCAAGTATGTCTTCTACATATTCTCCAGCTTCTTTTAGGATATCTAATGTAATACCATCATCACCAGGGGCTCTTCCTTTCTTCATACTTTTTATTGCAAATGAAACTTCTTCTTTTAAGATTTTAGGAGCTGTTCCTTCGACTATTTCAATGTCTTCGTTTAATCCACTGTTACTTTCGTATAGATTTTTGTAGAATTCTTCAACTCTTCTAAGTATTTCTTCCCTATTTCTTGTTACGGTGCCATCCTCTCCTTTTAATGCAATGATGTGTTTCTTCCCAACAGATAAACTTCCTTTAACAACCCTAAGGCTCTTGTTATTTTCAATGGCTTTCCTTACTAGCTCACAGTTGAATTTTCTTATGTCTTCTTTCATGCTTTTGCGCAGAGTTTTACAAAGTTCTATGTACTCAATCCTGGAACTGGTATTTTGATTGTCCACCTTCATATCTCTTCGCCTTTTCATGAGCTGTTTCGTCTTCTCAGATAATTTGCTATTGTGCTTTTTACAGGTTACACCACCAATTTCCCCAGCAGTTTCAACTATTGTCTTAACAATGTTTTCATTTGCTTCTGAGATATCACTTTCATCAATAAGTCCTTCCAGTGCAGAAAAGCGATTTTTTAATTCCAACTTGAATGCCTCGGTATTTTCTTTTAATTTCTTTAAATCCACCCTCTTACTTACTTGTTTCCTAATGAGCTTCTGTCGTTCTAATTTAGTATTTAAGTGCACTTTACATCTCACCATTCGATGATCACTTCCAGTATTAAATCTGTTCAGTACACTGCAATCTTCAATAATTGATTTCTTGTTTGCCAGGATATAGTCAATTTCACTAGTTCCCCCATTTGGGTGTTTCCATGTCCATTTTCTTTGCGGTTTCTTCTTAAAAAATGAATTCATGATGCTAAGGTTTTCAGCTTCTGCAAATTCGATGAGTTGATCGCCACGTTCATTCCTTTCCCCATATCCGTATTTACCAACCGATGTCTCTCCTTGTTCCTGTTGTCCAATTCTTGCATTGAAATCCCCCATGATGAGCTTGATATGTTGTTTCCCCTTGGTATGTAGCTGTTTGATTTCTTCATAAAATTCTTCAACCTCTTCGTCGGTATGGCTTGATGTTGGTGCATATACCTGTACTATTTGAAGTTGGTATCGCTGGGTTAGTTGAACAACGAGCCTCGCTGCTCGATCTGACGTGCTTTCGACTTCAAGAAGGTAGTCTTTAATTCTTTTGTTGATTAAGAAGCCAACACCACTTGTTCTTCCAGTTTCCGTTCCTCTATAATAAAACAAATGTCCACTTTTAAGTTCCACCAACTCTTCACCTTTTCTTCTAACTTCACTGAGTCCTACAATGTCCCATTTGATCTTGTCAAGTTCTTCTTCCAATTCTTGAAGTTTTGCTTCAGAAGCAAGGGATCGTCCATTATACGTTGCCAAGGTCAATAACAAACGGCAGCCTGGGCCATTCCAGTGATTCTTAGCACCCCCTGCTTTCATGCCACGCTGACCGCTGCCTTGATCAGGAGCACTCCAGCACCTGGAGACTAGGGGCCATGGTTTTTGGTGTGTCAACATAATGGAGGAATTAGCCATAATTTCAC
>QLNU02013614.1:2990297-3010572 GCA_006491805.2 Dysdera silvatica | reverse complement strand
CTCCATACGGTTAACACAATTGCCAAGCTGGTCAACCCATAGAAGGTCTGTAGCTAGGATGAAGGGGCAACTGAGGCACATACATGGGGGTAACGGGCCACGCCCCTGATGGCCCCGGCTTGGCTACAGACCTGACCCCTAGAGTCACCGGGGCATACTTTTTGGAATTTTTCGCGGGAAATTAATATGACTAATCGGGCCTGTAGCCAGGATGCAAGGACAACTGGGGAAAGGCAAAGGGTAACTGGGGGCACATGCATGGGGTAACTAGGGTCACGCCCCTGATAGTCCCGGCTTGGCTACAGACCTGACCCATAGAGTCACTGGGACATATTTTTTGAAATTTTTCGCGGGAAATTAATATGACTAATCGGATGAAAGGGCAAAGCCAGGCAAAGGGCAACTGGGGCACAAGGTACCCAGAGATGGTTCTATATATATATAAAAAGCTCGATGGGGCAACTGGGAGCACGCCCCTGCTGGCCCAGGCTTGGCTACAGGACTATGACTAATCATTTTTGATGTCCACGTTATTAGCTGGATCTTTATGTAAGAAGAAAAAGGCGCCCTGATGGCGAAACGGTTATGGCACTCCGGCATTAATGGAGGGTCCCTAGTTCGACTCCGGTTCAGGGCGATAGCCTTTTCTTCTATATACAAAGCTTTCGTTTCAGCTAGTAACGTGGGCGTCAAAATAAGTAGTCAGTCGTACTTTAAAAGATCGTTTGCTAAAAGCTGAATTTCCATAAAGTAAGGTCTTGAAAAATGCCCAGTTTCATATATATCCTATTCAACACTCCTATCCCATACCTTTCCCGTCGTCGTATAATATAGGAGGATGGACAAGATGCATATCGTCACGCGTAACGCCTAGATATAGCTATCCTATATTTTGGAGAATGTCTCATGCGTCCTATTCATCTATGGTATCCTAGGTCTTGTCTCCACCGTTCTATAATATAGAAAGATGGACAAGTTATAGGATCGTCATGTGTGACACCTAAATATGGCTATTCTACCTTGGAGGCTGTTCTATATATCCTGTTCACCTACCCTATCCCACGCCCTGTCCATCATTCTATAATATACGAAGATGTATAAGGTATAGTATCGTCACGTGTAACACCTAGATATAGCTCTCCCATCTTGGAGGATGACCTGTATATCCTGTTCATCTGTCCTATCTCACATCTTGTCTCCATCATTTTATGATGTAGGAGGATGAACAAAATATAGAATCGTCACATGGGTAACACCTATGCGTATATAGCTACCCCATATCTTGGATAATGATACAGAATTGAAATAGACTGCAGTGCCCATCATGAGCGTCGTTTGGACAGGGCAGGGGTTGCTCCCCCTAGAATTGAAAGATTTTTTATTTGGAGTAAAAACTAGGTTTTAAATTTAAAAATTAGATTGTTGGCGAATAGCTGTTCTAAATGTCTGAACTGGAGGTCTTGTCTTTTTATCAAAATTGGACGTAAAACTGTTTATATCGAGACTCGAAAGTTTTCTGAAAAAATTAAAAGGAATTAACAAATTATAACCACTAATCATCTCATTAATGTTATTCAGTTTTGGCTTTTTAATAATGATTTTATTAGGTAATATATGCAATAATTTTAATCTATTAAAAGATTAAAGTGTTTATTTGCTTCTGGTTAACATTAGCAACTAAAAAAAAATACCCCCTATGTAATTTACTTTAACGACGCCCTTGATATAGACTACATAAAAAAGTAGTGGCACAAACACCGAAATACTTGTACAGAGTGGATGGAAGACCTGCAAGTGGTGTGGCAAATGATTATCTTATTATGGATGTGCAAATATAGAAATATATAGGAGTTTCGAGACAAAAATTAAGGTTTAAATAACGCTTGGTCTTAAACAACACCACGCTTATTCCATGGCCCCTATGAAGCCCTAGACTTGGACCTATTTAGCCTAGACATAAATTCGGCATTGCCCTCAGGGCGTGTGTTATAGCAAAAATGTAAGGCGGAAACATATCATCACATGGCAAACTTCATCCTGACCCCTCCAATGTTATCTAGGCATGTGTCATGACATTCTGCTGTTCCCTCCATGTCATAAATTTTATGACACATATAATCAAAAACCTTCAGTCTTCAAAACGTGCCACAACTGAACAAAAAGAAAATGTGACGTCTTGATGAGTTTGATACGAGTGTGAGTATACAAGATAGAATCTTCAGCAGACGATTCGAAGACGTCTCTGCTATTGAGTACAAAGATTTGTGTTAGCACTCTTGGAAGAAGACACATCGATGGAACGATAGCGATTGAGCAACGAGAAAAACACGTGTTTTGCCCACCAAAAACACCGTGTCTCTATTATGTGTATAAGAACCACTTTAACTGAGGTTATCTCACTTGAGTGACCTCATTGACCTTTACTGCTCCAATTGATGAGTCAACAAAATCCTTCCTTATTGACGCTTTGTTAACTTGCTGGTGCATAATCATCGCCAAACGATACTAGAAGGTCACGATTACCAGACGATCGTGCTGGACCCACGCGTACAAAACGCAGCTTGTATACGTTCATAAATCAATGTTCATACAGATGTTGTATCTGTAATTTTGATGGTAAGCCGAAAGAGTGGTAATATTGAGGGTACATAGAAACGCATTTCGAATGCTGATGATACGCTAAAGAATTTGTAATATTGGTGGTGGATGAAATGATTCCAAACGTTGGTGGAATACACAGGGGTGGCGTAAGCTAACTTGGCGCCCTAGGCGAACGATCTCTTCTCCATTCCTTCAAGAAAATAGACCTACCGACTACCTATATGTCTTAAATAGAAAATAGTGATATGCTTACATACGTAAAAAACTCAGACAAATTATTAAGTATTACCTACATGCTTAAGAATTTATCTCGATTATCATATAGTATTAAACACTATAAAAGTCTGCCGTGATGCAGCCCACCGATATGGCAGCCCTAAGAGGCTGCCTAGTTCGCCTTATGGTTGCCCCAGGCCTAAGAATACGCGGGACTGGAGGAATACCTCTAGAGACCCGAAGCACTTAAAAGATTTTAGTGTTCCGTATATTGTAAAGCCCCTCTTAACTAGTACTCCTCTAGTACGGTCACCCGGTTTTTGCAACAAAAAAAAAATATATATATATATACATATCCCTTTTTACCCCCTTTTTTACTTTTAAATATTTAATGTAATTATTTTATATGGCTCGGTGAATGGCTTGCTTGATGTATATGCAAATGCATTGAAATTCCGTCTTCCCGATCTAATTGATCTTAGTTAATTAAAACTAATTATATGGTAATAATTATGTTAATTAGAATTAATTAAATATTATAATCATCGGAGTTTTAGACTTTCTCACGTTTTAATATATGGTCAGCCACAGTATGGCAAAGTCTTCTGTTTTTAAAGCATAGGCGTACGCATAAAGTTCGTAAGGGGGTTATAGACTCAATGGGGGGTTACAGAGATACAACTCACATATTCCTATGTTAAATATACAAAATTTCATTGCAATGGGGGGGTCACAACTCCCATCAACACCCCCTGCGTACGCCAATGTTGTAAAGCAAAACAAATTAACGTTAACGTATATTATGTTTATGGGAAGTTGCAGAGAGATTATTGTTCATTCTGCCGTTCTATTCTCCATGAAAAGACATTCATTAATTGCTACTAGAGTCTAGAATTTAAGACGAATGGGCTTAAAAAGAAAGATAAGGCCGCGCTGAGGAGAGTGCGAGCTGGACGGCCGCCCAGGGCCGCCAAAACAGTGTAGTGCAAATACAGTAGAAGCTCTTCAATCCGGCACTCTTTGGTTCGGCATATTCTATAATCCGGCACCGATCGAGCTGCTCAAGTTCGTTTTTTTTTTCTTTTGGGGTGGGGGGGTGGATGAGGGCGTTTGTTGACCTTGTCTGCCAGGTCGGATGAAGAAGGAGACATGGCGGATGAAGCTAAAGTCTAAGTCTCGTGGAAACAGGTTTTTGATGCACCAAATACATTTATAAAATTTGCCAAATCCAACAAAATTACAACTCTGCAGAGCTCATAAATTTGTGCATAATCTGTAATTTTTTTTTTTTAAAAGATCCGAATCACGGAAGTAACGTGACATTGGAGACTTTTTTTAAACAGTAACGCTCATAATCATTTTTTCTTGCCATAGAGCAGTTTATTGCAACTTGTTTTAAATATCACTGTACTGTATTAATTTTTCTTTGGTATTCCCGTTAAAATTATATTAACGTTCGATAATCCGGCAAGGCCGTGGTTCCGAACGTGCCGGATTAAAGAGATTCTACTGTACCAAGAAATCAGTTTTTAGCGGCCCCATATACTTTCGACAGAGTATTTGGTCAACTCACCTTTTGTGTGTGTGACGTCATACTTCCCATAATGCAACCTCTAAATGGTGGTCGAAATAAATACATATGTTTTAAGTCAAATGCGTTAGCATTAGTAGCCTATGTTTAGTTCGTTCACGGGGAATTGTCCGATGGTATCGTTAGAAAATAAGGGGAGCTGACGTCACAAAGGGCATAGCCGATTCCAGCAGAGGGAAGGGTGTCATTTCAGAACTGTTTTTTAGTGAACGTTTGTCTGCGCCAAAAACCAGTTCAGGAGGGGAGGAGCTGACGTCCTTCCCTTTGCTGTAATCGGCTAGGCCGTTTATGACATCAACTCCCGTTATTTCTAACGGTACCATCGGACTTCTTTTGTTATCATGTTTATTGTGGTGGTCTATGACCACTGAAGACACTCCTGGTTTCCAAAATTTGGTTGCACAAAAACCTAGAAAAATGACTTTGGAAGTTTTATTCAGGGGCGGCCCGAGGTTGATTTTGAACCCGGGCGGCACAGATTGCTTTTTGGCTCCCCCTATGACGAAAACAAAATTTTCATAAATGCACAGTGAGCCATATACCCTATAAAAGTGGCCAACAGTCTCTAAAAGAATTTCTCTAAAAATGTCTCTAAAAATTTCTTTAAACTTATCTCTTTTTAGAGAGATTTTCTACTATTGGGTCAATTAAAAAAATTTTAACTTGACTTCAGTTTGGCGCTTTCATCCATCCGGAGCGCCCGGTCCTTAAGGCGCCCCTATTTCTAATAGTATAATAAAAGCGGCTTTGTTCGTTGAATTAGCTTTTCATTAATTCGTTATAATTATAATAATTATAGTAATAATAAATTACAATGATTCGTATTTTAATTAATTTTTATCCCCTATTTTCAATTTAACTTCATTATCTTCTCTTTATCTTTACCCACAGCGTTCAGACAAGTGAAGGACTTTATTTTGTAATGCTAAACCCTGGTAAATCTTTTTATCGTTGTGTTATGTCCAAAATACTTTTAAGAGCCGCTTACTCAGGGCCGCTAACGCCGTAAGCACAGGCTTGATATAACTATACACAGCAGTAGCGGCCCGTGTTGAGATTTAAGTGAAGCTGCGTGAAGCCAATTCACCAAAACCCAAAGTTACTGTAAATTTCTTTCTTATTTACTGAATGAGGTAAAAACCAGTTTCCTGGCGAGTATAGACCCTAAATTAATGTATTTTGATGAATGAGCTTTACTTAAATGTCGCCACGAGCATCACTGATACACAAAAAAAAAACCGATTATTAATTAATTATTAATTTTGCTTAATCGAAATCTGAATTAACCTAAAGAATGGTCTGCTGTCCTCGCTTATCATCATTGTTTGCTTGTTAGTAGAAACTCGCTCAAAATTTTCGGAAAGAAACGGCCATGTTTTTTTGGGGTTTTTTTTGTGTACCCAGTGCCGTATTTCCCAATAGGCTATAGCTTACTAGTCTATAGACTAGGGCGACAAAATATTGTGTATTAAGTCTGACATAACAAAAATCAATACCATATAATGATATAATCAGATGTTTTGGCGAGAAGGAAGCTAGACGTCATGTTTTCCATTTAAATACCAGTGTTCGATGGGCTTTTATTTTTTGCTAAAATTAAAATTTATTTCAATAAAATTGAATTTGATTTACTATATACAAAAAGAAATAATACTTCAATATAAGTTAATATTGTTTAATGTTTATGTTTCAACTTAAGTGTTTGTTTTTCAACACATTTATTGTCAATATAAAAGTTTTTGGCGTAAACGTAACGATGTTTTAAATGTAACAATTTTTATGTTCCTACCACTGATGGGGGAGGGGGGAGCGAACGGGTAGGAAGGGGTGGCAAAAATAGCCTAGGGGCGGAAAAATGGTAAATTCGCCCATGGATGTACTTCGACTTAAAAAAAAAAAAACGCGATTGATATGGAACATAAACAAATATATGCATATATCAGATGCATACAAAGATATCGAACCGTTTATAAAAAACGACTAACATTCTAATTATATGCATATACAGGCTGTAGTTTGTGACGTTTCTCACTATCTTTGTAGTAATTTAGTAATGTGTAGTGAAACGTGTTTTCAAGTAAATGTTTCAGATCATTTGTGTATTTACGAGGTCTGTAGTCAAGTTGGGGCCAGAAGGGGCGTGGCCCAATTGCCCCATCGAGCTATTTATATACATAGAACAATCCCTGGGTGCCCTGTGCCCTATATGCCTTTTGCCTTGCCCCGTTGCCCCTTCATTCTGGCTACAGACCTAGTATTTACACAGCAACTTGGATTTACAGATTACTGAAAATTTTTTTCGAAATTAGGTTCGGCGCCTCTATTTTGTGCTCTACTACACACCTAAAATCAGGGGCCGGCGCCGATCGGTGAGGGACCTAATTTAGATCACATCTGCTTCCTCCCCTTCTCTTCATGAATCCCATATAAGTAGGTATTACATTACGTTCTGAGGACGCCCACTATCAATAATGGGTCCCGATACCGATTTCTCAACGGGCCCTCTGGTAAAAACGTATTTAGCAACATAAGCCCTTGCAAGCTCTGAGCCCGGGTAAGAAAAAAAGGAAAAAAAATCAGTGCCGCGGGCCCCTAAAAGCTCAGGACCCCGGTACTGCGGTACCCCCCCACAAACGGCGGCCCTGTACATCGTTATATTAATTAGTTTTATATAGATTTATAATGTAAATGATAATGTATTTTACCTTGGTTTACATTTTTTTTCCGAATATATGTATAGTCACTAAATCATAGTTTTCCATCCTTTTTAATAACTCACACCCTGAGAAACGTTTTATTAGTGTTCGCACATCCTTCAAAAGTAATATTGCATTCATAGGCGTAGGCAGAAAGTTCATAAGGGGGGTTATAGGCTCAATGAGGTGGGGTGGCAATGCTACAACTCATATATTCCTATGTTAAATATACAGAATTTCATTGCAATGGGGGCGTTATAACCCCCAAAACCACCCCCCGGCTACGCCTATGGTTGCACTTGAAGATAGAGAAGTGTATTTTCTGATTTTTGAAGCACATACGATATTGTGGTGAACAAATGAAACTTAAAAATAATCTTTTAACAAGATGTGGGCTACCACAATAGAGACACTCTGTTCGCTTCGCAGGCTTTCCTAATTGTTGCCACTTAAAAACGCAAGGTAAGCAAATTTAATAAGTTCAATTTCTAAAATTGGCAAAATGCCACATTGTTTCCTTTCGCAGGATGTTTTCTAAATGTACATAATTTTAATTTCCGAATCTGGCAACAAAAATATATAACTCCAATTCTTATATTTTGCATTAGTAGGTGTAATTGTTTTACGAATTGTAAAATTAAAACAGTCTTCCATTTACCATCGAAGTGTGGACACGTCATTCTCTGAGGCTTCGCCAAAAAGGCGTACTAAATTTATCTAACGTTGTATTCAAATTAATTAATTTTCTGGCGTGTATTTTTGAATTAACTTAAACAGCTAAAGTATTAATAAATATCATTTTCATTTGGATGAATTTCCGTATTCCTTCAATACCTACATCTTCAAAGGTACCTAAACTGAGAAAATAATAGAGAGGTTTGATAGTCAATTTGTTGCATTACCACTTTTCAAGGCACATTGGCAGCTGGCTGAATCATAGCTCACGATTCAAGACCACAACCACTCCTTAACCCATGCCCTGTAATTTCGTCTCCAGCCCTCCGTTGTTATTGATTACTTTTCTGCAAAACGCAGGGCCTGATTTAACCGCTTAGTTTAAATGTAAACTAAGCGGTTAATGTAAGTATTATAAATTTTATATTTTATATATATATAATTTTATAATTATAAATTTTATATATATATAAGTAAGTAGTAAAATGTACCTATGTAAAATCGTATTTTTAACTGCACTCTTTTAAAATTGCACTCTATAAAATTACTCTGAGGCAAAATGTAAATTTAATCCGTATATCTTCCATAATCACCTTTTTCTAACTAGTTCGGATTAGCGAGACGGAATTATCGGTGTTGTTTGCAATGTGAACGAACAGTTAATGTTAAAAAACATTAGTTATCAGCCGCTCCCCTCCTTCTTTTCTCACCAATAATAAGTGACCCATTTTGATGTTCTTTGTGTACCCTTCAATTTATGAACCTCATACGCCCCACTGACTCTAAATAAAATATATAATTATGCATTAGATATAGCATACGGTTAACGGTTTATTTTTTCTCAGTTTTAAATACACTTCTTAACACTATGTAAAATACCAGCTGATATTTTGGTCTGGCATTATAGCTAAAATTTCTCAACCTTTTTTGACTTTGCAAACTTCAAAATATTTTCATGTCAGATATATCGATGTTAAACGACTATAGCTATCACCAACTAAATTTAATGGAAATTAAAAAAAAAAACAAAAAAAAACAAGGGAATCTACCCATAGTGATTGCTTTTGTCACATGCGTGAAAACCCAGCCCCTCTTTGTCTATTGACATCTCAAAACTAAGGTTGCCCTTAATAGGATAACCATGCCCTGACGATATTATCAAACACATCCATCATCCCACCTGCGAAGACATTAGAAGAAAAAGAAACCATACCCTAATCCCTTTGATAGAAGAGAAGAAGACGTCGGAATCATTCCTCCACGCGCAATTAAAGTATGGCCCTACTGCCAATCATTGTGTCGAAAAAGAATGACAAAAAGCTGGAAGCGCATGTGGAATGCGACATCCAAAATGTGTCTCTCTGAAATCCTCTGCTGATTCTTGAAACAAAGACAATGGAAATTACTTTCACTAAGTCATAGGGAACCAACCCACTTTCGATGGACGCTACGATCGCCAGCGTCCGGTTTTATTTTGTATTGCGACCGAACGGACCTTAGCTCCACCCTCGTCCACTCGTTAAAAACACACAGCAGCGTCGGTCATTGCATCAAAACAACGGGCCAGTCGGCTAGGAAGAAAGGGAAATAGAAAAGTTACTTTACAGGTACCCAAGAGGAAGTCTTTGGGATTAAGATTTGATATATTTCTTTCGAAAGGTGAGTGATCGATACACATGTAAATGAATTAATGTTAATTGAGGTAATTTTTTGAGTATTAATTACAACACAAAGTTAATTAATTTTGGAAAAGTATTTCTTTGAACATGGATAATTGGCATTATTAAAAAAAAACGAAAATTTTGAGGAAATGAAAAGCCCTATGTTTGATTTTTAAAAATTATATGGACCGTTTGTAAATATGTTTGGTTGACTATAGTTAATACTCACTTAATAACTAATATTTTTAATGGTATGTTAAAAAAGGATGTGAACGTGGCAGTTGATCAAATTAAATTTTACGTGTAACAAAATAAATACATATTTGTTAAACGTATTCTAATATTTGATTATTTTGGAAAGAAAGACATACTTAAATAGAATATTAATTTCAATCGATTTAAAATTATGAATTTTGTAATAAGGTGAAATTTAAAGCGTCGTACTGTCGTTCAAAATATTCCAAAAGATTAATTTGAAATACTTTCTCTCTCTCTCTCTCTCATTCAATTTCGACTGACGTAAGTTTAAAAAATTTTACGATATATAAAAAAAAGACTTTCCGACAATATATTCTGCATTTCAGTTTTTGATTTCAAACCCTTTAACCAGTTTATTAAACGCTATTTCAGTTATAAATTAATACTAATGATGTGATTATTATATAATATATTTATTATATATCAGTAATTAATTGTTTAATATATGAATTGATATTAATTCTTCAACATATGAATCGATAACTAATTGTTTAATACATGAATTGATAATTAATTGTTCGATAAATGAATAGATAATTAATTGTTCAATACATGAATCGATAATTAATTCTTGGATATATGAATCGATAATTAATTGTTCAATATACGAATCTATAATTAATTGTTCAATATATGAATCTATAATTAATTGTTAACTATATGAATCGATATAAAATGTTAACTAGAGAAATAACATTGCATTACGGATGTTGTGTGTGTGGAGGGGTCCTTTTTCTTTGAATTGTCAACATTTTGCACTATTTAATAGTAAAGTACAGATTATACAATTGTAAATTTATTTCAAACAAATTCTTTGGAAAGAAATTACGGAAACTACATGAAGAAAGTTTGTGTAAAGAAATAGCATTAAGAAATTAAAAAAATATATTATATTCATTCATTGTTTATAGTATTTACAGTTATATGTAACATTAAGTTTAGTTTTGAGTATTAATTGTTAGTTTTATCCTGTTGCATTATGTTGTGCACATCAAGAAAATGCTTCATCTCTCACATATGTTTATGTGCGGAATTGGAAGTCAGATTTACATAATATTTTCGTAACTTTATCTGAGGCAACTGTGTACAGACAAACTCTCTCCCTCTCTCCAAATGCACAATTTTTAATACACGTATCAGCAATCAATTATACATAAGAATATACAGTATTTATATAATATAATAATTATATATTTCATGATACGTAAGTGGTTATATAATTACGTATTAGTCTAATAATTACGTATCTGCCTAGGCAATAACATGTAATAAAGTCAGGCCAAATTCTGCTGCCCTAGATAATGTGCTGCATAGTCAGGGGCGGATTAAGGGGGGTTAATGGACGATCGCTCCCCTTGAATGAAAATTTAACATTGAAAAGGTACAAGGTAAAGGTCCAATGAGGTATCATTTTCGAAAATCAAGTCATTAATCGCCCCCTTCCCCTTGAATTACCTCTAAATCAGTCCCTGTGCACAGTTTAGATATAATAAAACATATGCGGATTCAAATCGATAAAATAGAGTTGAAATTTTAAAAACTCTTTTTTTCTCTCCTTTTTTATGCACTTGTTTTCCACAGTTTTATTCTTTTATCTAATTAATGGTTTATTGACATAAAATACAATTTCGGGAAGGAATTTTACATACGAAAGATCAAGTTGGAACGTATTGTGTGTGTGTGTACGTGTGTGTGTTGTAAACTAGAAAAGTAAAATAACAAAGTAAGAAAAAAAAGCAGCAAAAGAAGAAAAATAAAAAGCAAATTTTAATAACAAAGTAAAAAAAGCGAAATGGGAAAACAAAATAGCAAAGTCAGAAAGCAAAATCAAATAATAAAGTAAGAAAGAAAAATAAATAGAAATATAAAAAAAGCAAATTTAAACATCGAAGTAAAATAGCAAAATAAGGAAGCAAGGTATGATAACAAAGTAAGAAAGCAAAGTAAAAGAGTAAAGAAAGAAAACCAAATAGAAAAATAAAAAAGCAAATTTAGACAATAAAGTAAAATAGCGAAATAAGAAATCAAAACAAAATAAAATAACAAAGTAAGAAAGAAAAATAAATAGAAAAATAAAAAACACAAATTTAAATAACGAAGTAAAATGGCAAAATAAGAAAGCAAAATAAAATAGTAAAGAAAGAAAAGCAAATAGAAAAATAAAAAAGCAAATTTAAACAATAATATAAAATAGCAAAATGAGAAAGCAAAGTAAAACAACAAAATAAGAAAGCAAATAAAATAGTAAAGAAAGAAACCAGCAAGCTTGGTGTAACAAAAAAAGAATTAAACAATATTATGTGTATTAGCAAAATGAGAAAGCAAGCAAAACAACAAAATAAGAAAGCAAACAGATATCTCTGATTTTCGAAGGCAACAGAGATAGTTCTTCATGAGTGATATAGAACTGAATTTTTCTTGTGCAAAGAACAATTGTTCATATCTCATTATTGAATGAAAAATAATATAAATTGGAAGATACACAAACCAGTGAATAGTTAATAAACACTTGGCAAATAGCATCGGTTTGACTTGGTAAATAGCCTAGGTTTGACTTGGTAAATAGCCTAGATTTGACTTGGTAAATAGCATTGGTTTGACGTGGTAAATTGCATGGGTTTGACTTGGTAAATAACATGGGTTTGACTTGGAAAATAGTATGGGTTTGACTTGATAAATAGCATGAGGTTTGACATAAACGATTAAGTGGGTTTATTAACACTTGGGTTAATACATTCAGGTACAGTTAAATGCCTACGAGCAGCTTATAATATCATTGGTTTAAATGCAGTGTAAAAATGCATTTTCCACTGAACTTTTCACGTAGGCGCATTTCGAAGAGACTCTTAAGAGAGGAGGGGTTACAGAGCTACAACTCATATATTCCTATGTTAAATATACAAAACTTAATTGCGATGGGGGAGGGGGGGTATTACAACCCACAAAACTTCACTCTGACTACGCCTCCGCCCTAGTTCGAATCCAGGATTGGGACGGAGTCTCTTTTTCTCCTAAAACAAAAATAGCTCTAGTTTGAGCGTATTTATACGTGGGTGTTGAAAATGGTTGCAAAAATAAATACCCCCACAAAATAAAATACCCAAAAAAATACCCACAAAAACTCACCTCAGTGGCTTTATGTATTGACCATTGGTTGGCAATTATGTTGTCCCTGAGAAGGGTAATAATATCTTACATCCTTATGTACGGAGAAAGAGAGCATTGTTCCTGTCCTCTTTCATCTAGTGGTCAAGATACTCCGGGCTCAACGGAGGGACCCTGGTTCGAATCCAGGATGGGGACGGCGCCTCGTTTTCTCCTGAAACAAAAATAGCTCTAGTTTGAACGCATTTATATGTGGATGTTGAAAATTATAGTAAAAATTTAATGAGGTTAAAATAATGTTTGAGTTGTATCCTGTTCGTTACCTGTTTCATATGATTTCAATTTTTGCAACGTCCCTGTAAATAATAGAATTGGGAATAACCCCCATCTTTCGCTACATTCTTTGATTTCGTAAATAGTAGCTGCTGAGAGGACTGGGTATTAAATTATTTCCCTTTTTTATGTTTTATAATGTTTCGTATTAACACTAAATAATCTTCATTATGCAATAAAATTAATTCACTTCACAAAATCTTTCTCCTTTAAACAGGTGCCCCCTCCTCCACTTCTGAGACAGGGATGCAAGTACAAGAAAAGGTGTAAATTTTCAGTAATGTATTGGTCGGAGTATTTTTGCTGTAATTCGTAAGGGGCGTCAATTTAGAGAAAATATTGAGAACTGAATGGGGGAACCCGCATATTTAGTCAATCAAGTCAACCATAAACAGTAAAAATATAACATTTTATAATTTTTATTGTTTATACCTTTCAACCTCAACCATATTCTCTATGTTTTTACTTGTCATCTGTCAATTTCTCTTTTTTAAGGGGAGCTAATCATCAAATATTTTGGGGGTTCAAATGAACCCGACCCCCATTAGAGCTAGCGATCCTTATAGTCTCAAATCTATTGGTTAATATTGAACTTACTTGAATAATTGGTTAATATTGGTTAATATTGAATCTAAGCTCCTATTATTTCGTTCTGTTTAAACCAAAGATAAATGCCAGCCAGAACCAAAAAATTGATGGTGCACAAAAAAAAAGAATTTACGTAATCGCCATTACAGAACTAAAAAGCCCTTGTCCTAATATTAGCACACTTTTAAATTTGTACAGAATCTTTATACGACTACCTCTATGAATTGACTAATACTAGTTAAACTTTGTCTAATTATTTCTGCAGCTGGTGTGTTTGCATTTTTGTAAAGATTTCATAAATAGCAGATGGCAAGCTAATGGGTTTGTAGATGTTTAAGCGCACTTTATCACCATTTGTATGTGGTAAACTTACTGTAATGCATTAGTTTATATGCTAACATTATTAAAGAATTTGGTAAAAAGCATCTCTTCCACTTTTTCTCCAAATTCTTCCAGGATATCTAAAGTAATAACCACCATCACCTGGGGCTCCTCTTCCTCCATACTCTTGATTGCATACGTTATTTCTTCTTTCAGATGTTTGGTTGTTGTTCCTTCGCCTCTTTCAGTTTCTTCACTCAATTCCTTGTACCTTTCGTACATCCCTTTGCAAAAAATTTCCATTCGTCCAAGTTGTTCTCCCCGATTTCTTGTTACAACGCCCTTCTCTCTCCCTTCCGTGCAACGGTTTGTTTCTCCCCAACATATATAAGAACCGTGTAATGTTTCTAGAGCTGTTATCGCTTTCGATGACTTCGCTTACTAACTTCACATTTGAATTTTCTTACGCATTTCTTAATATTTTGGCGTTAAATTTTTTCTTGCATTTGGTGACCACTTTCGGTATTCAAATCTGTTGGGTGCGATCTTCAGTAACTATTCTGGATTACCAAAATATAACCAGTTTCGTTGATTCTTGAATTGGAGATTTTTCATATCCGTTTCCTTTTTCATTCTATTTCCTTTTAAAAAATGAATTTACAACAGTTACTTTTTACTTCCGCAAACTCGCTGGGTCTATCGCAGTGCTGTTCATACTTTTCCTCATATCCGTATCTATCATCACTTTGTCCTTCGACCATTTGATGAGTGAGTGAAGTTGGGCATGACGGAAATTTGAAAAGGTGGCCGTCAAAGGAGGCGCTATAATCCCAGAACCCACTCACCATTTAGTGTCCTTACTTGCTTGCTTGCCTGCCTGCCTACCTACTTACTTACTTAAGTGGGCAAGGGGGGGTTGAGAAAGGTGGCCGTCGGAGGCGGCACTGTAATCCCAGACAGTACGCTCAAACAGCGTAATCAACCGTCAAGGTGTGTTGGCGGGGAGGGGGAATGTTCGTAAATCGACCATTCAGTGTCCGATAGTCAAGCTGTCAAGTATAATAACGAATATAATAATAACGAATTGTCACCAGCCGCGTTTCAGGGTTACCATAATAGGTTACTGATATCACCACAAATCACAGAGCGCAGCCAAGTGTAAGTAGTCGCTCTCCCGAGTACAAAACACACTGTACGGCCGTGGCGATGTATATTTCGCAACTATTGTGTTACGCTAATATAAATTAAACCTTAAATTGCCTCTTTTATGCAATTAAAGGTTCATTAGATATTCTAAGAGGCAACTCCTACAATATACAATAGACAATATTTCAATATTAATTAATCTAAGTTGCAACATATCCATTACTCCTCATAATTCAAACTTCAGTACTATTTCTCCCATTACATTCACTTTTAAACACTGTTCAACGGAGCAGCAATTATAAATTTATACGTACGTTTAAATTGGCAGTTATTTTTCGTTTGCTTTCTCTGTTAATAAACTGACAAAAATCAAATACCATTTTTCAGCGATACATTCTAAACGAAGTCCGATTGTAGATACATTCTGCACGTGGATAATAATTTTATACTCTTGTCAACTTTCTCAGATACTAACTACTAACGATTAAAGATATATCGATAAGAAACAGATTAAAACGATAAAGTGAAGTGCAGTAATGAGAGGATAACGTGATACCTAAATTTTCAAACGGGCCATACAAAACATCTATAAACATAGCATTCAATTTCCTTTATCTACTCTGCAGTTTTCAGAACTTAATAGCGAGTATTTTCTTTTTTATAAAACCTTGACTCTTGCAATTTGGCAACACGCCTGCGATCTAAATGATAACCTACTACTATTTTGACCGGCCTATTTAATAAAATAGCCCTCGGAAATATAGAAAGAAATAAAAATTCTGTACATATAAATTCTTCATCATACTACTCATATAAGTATATCACTTATACAAATGCAAATTGCCAACCTTAATACAAGCCATAGGCGCCCATATGAGTACTTTTTTTTGGGGGGGGGGAACTGAGAAAAATTATTACCTCCTTCTCATAGCTGTCAAAAATTTTAGTGAATGTACAAGATACTAAAATGCTACAAAAATAATTGATACTGCTTGACAATTAGTAATGAGCTAAAAAGTACCTTATTTTAAAACGTGACTGTACAACGTTTGAAAGTAAATGCATAGCAGAATCGGGCAAATAAAATTTTTGAACGGCTTGAGGCGGGAGAGGCTCCAGTCCCCCCTGCCCCCATATGGACCCCCCCATGGTACAAGTACAAAATTTTATCCATATACATAAAATTATAATACAATATTATATTAGCCACACAGCTGCACTCCGTTTCATTCAAAACAACGCATGTTTCCTAGGTAGGTATAATTTTCTCACATAAAAATAAAGATCCTATATGTCTAAAATATAAAATTAAGAAGAAGAAAAAAAGATATAGAAATTAGTAGTCAGTACTGAACTTGTGTAAGCATCTGTACCCGATAAATGTCGGTGTAACAATTTCAATATAAAATTGTTGAATTTTAGGAAAGTATGGATGCACTGGAGAATACTCGAGAGCTGGTCGCCCAAGAAATTGTGACGCTTAAGCGGGATGACGAACTAAACGGAATAACGACTACGATTACTCAATATGCATTAGTGAAATAATTCTCACACTTTTAATAACTTACGCCCCTTTTGCACCTACATTTACACGCCCACTTCACACATATAGGGGAAAGTGCGGTTACTTGATGAGCTGGGCAAGATGGTGAATTGAATTTATTTTAAATATTTATCACTCTATGTCAGCCCTGGTACCACGTAGTCGAAGAAGAACTTCTTCATCTTCTGACAAATGGCGGCCTTCTTATTACACGTTATATATTACGTTATTATTATACGTTAGATTATAGTTTTTACATGCTTCAAAGTTTTCTGTTAACCTTCTGGAAAGTTTAAGATAAGCTATAGATTTATGCGATAATTGTAAAATGATTTTAAGTGTAATATTAGCTGAGTAGTATTGAAACTTGCACATTTTTTATCATTTTGGTCAATAAGAAAAAGTTACTAATGTGAAATACTAAGAGGCACAGTTAAGGGCATATTGGCGAATTCGTCATCTTACCCCATTGTATGAATATTGGGGCAACTTGACGAATTCGTCATCTTGTCCCATGATATGAATATTGGGACCTTGTCCAAGTTTTCAATACTTGAGGTAAATTATTATTACGTTTTTAATTGATGTGTAATTAGGTAATTATATTTATTATTATATTAATTTATATTCTTATTTTCCTTATTACATTATTTCATGTTAGCCTATTCTAAGGCAGCATCAGTGGGAATAGCAACAAATGGATATGAATTACACCATTCAATAGACACATTTTCAGTGATGCTGATTTTCCAGTCGCAATTACTATAGTAAGGACCGAAGAACACGAGGAAGAATACATTCAAGAAGTGTGTGATCCAATCTATGAGCAGACTGATGCGGACGAAGAAAGATTGCTAGAAAATGCCTCTAGTTTGATTGTTCAACAACCTATGGCATTTCCCGGTTCAGTGCGCGACCCCACCCCCACGATTGCTCAGCGAGCAAATCAGAAACAAAAACTCACAGCAAAATCAACGACAATGTTAAAAGCAACTCCTCAAAAAGAGATTTTGCTGTTTAAAAAGGCCGAACAGCTAACTGTCAATAAGAAAATAAATGCTTACGAAGAGAAAGTTAAATTTCGTAAAACTGTTAAAAGGAAAACTGTAAAAACTATGCACAAAAGCTCATCTGCTGCAAATTCATTTAACCGTTCTGGATAGAATGAGAGCTACACTGATCCTCCGCAGGAAGACTGCATTCAGTGTAAAGTATGCCGAAAATGGTGGCACGATCTCTGCACAAACGATGAGCAGTTGGGAGCAGTGCCGGATTTACAATTGGGTACGTTGCACACTTGCCCAGGTCGCAAGTTTCAAGGGCGAAGGAGTGTTGGTGGATTTTTTTTTAATTACAATTATTTACCGTAGAATTCTGTCGATCAGCTCTTCGAGAGAAGGCGCCCTTCACCCTTTTTCTGAATCCGAACTCTGAAAAGATTCGTGAAATGTTCGCCTCCAAGGTTGACACCCAGGCAGGCGCAAGTGCCCCCTGAGAATAATTTCACATTAGAAATGGTTGTTTTCAAGTAAAAAATACTTAAAACTAAATTTACAAGTGAAATTTTCCAGCTCTACGCTCTCCCTAACATTTTGTTCTGCATCGTCCCTTGCCCACCCTCCCCTAATATCCAAAAAATCGTCGTCAAATAAACTAAATTTATTTATAAAAATATCGTTATTATATCTTATAATAATGCACATAAGGTAGGCTAATCATAAATGTCACCCCCTTCCCTATCCTCCTCGACTTTTTATCGCATTCGTGGGGGGCAGAACAATAGAATTTTATTTATTTCTGCTAGTATGACGGGAGGAGGGCCACGTGCGTAACTCACTTCAATGTCTAAGGGGCTGACCTATTTTCTAGGGGGGGGTGCTAAACCGTATACCTCAATGCTTAGAAGAAATTTTCTTGGGGGTTAGCCCCCTAGTTACGCCAATGGAGGGGGCGCCAAAATCGTTGTGCCCAGGGCGCATCATACCCTAAATCCGCCCCTGGTTGGGCGATTACATTTGCGATCACTGCTAAAAGGCTTCAAGTGATATGGGTTACGAATTGCGCTCGCCAACTTGCCCCCATATTGTTCGTCATCATGCCCCTGGTATGGGGGAAGACAACGTATTATGTTTTTTCTTCTTTTTTTATATTATGTAGCTGTAGTTTTCTTATTTTAATGTAAGTTGTCCGTCAGATCTGTCATAAACCTAAGTATATCATAAAAAGAAATATGTTCCCAAAGCAAAAAGTGTTTCTTAAAATTGCAGCTTTTTTAAAACGGTCGTCAACTTGCCCCACTTTCCCCTACAATCATACATCGCACCTCCGTCTTCCGCTCTAGTACATAGTGCATGGATAAAAATACTGTTTGTTTTTTGTTTTGTTTTGCATAGCGTGCATAGTTTTGGACACATATGCATATTTTAACATTTTATTTGTAAGAAAATAAAGAATATACCTTTCAAATTATTCATCTTATTTAAATAAATTCAATATCTAATTTAAAATGAAATATGATTTTAGCTCTTAAACATATCAGTTATCATTAACTCGAGCTAAAAATAACAATTTCATGTACAAAACATGTCTCGCGTCCCTTTCCTCGGGGCTTTCGTCTCACGGTTTGAGATTTGCATTAATGCCACGATGATGTAAAATTTCAGTTTATTACCATATCCAGAGCTATAAATTGTTATACTCGCGGCAAAGCTAAACTAGCACACTGTTAAGGCCACGGTGACCTATTCACGCCCGTGCAACAAGTATTCATTCGCAAATTGGCGAAAAATGAGGTAACCCTCAACATTATTAGGCTATTTATCGCCTAATTTGTAATGCAGAAAAACGCGATTGCCAAAAGTACAGGAGCCAAATTTCTCGCCAAGCAAACGAAGTCCTCTGACTGGTCAGTTACTTGAATGACGTCAGCGCTCGCTACGATGAGTCTGTGGGAAGCCACCAACTGGGTCCTTCACCACGGTAGCTCCGATGCTACCGTCTTCTATGACTCTCAGGCTGCTTTGCTTGGCCTCCAGGCCGATCCTGCTGTTTGGCCGGTCTGCCCCATTGTCCAGGACATTGTGGTCGCGGCGGCTAGATGTGCGGATGAGGGGAGGTCTGTGACGTACTGTTGGTTTCCTGGCCACACCGGTAATCGTGGTAACGAAATTGCGGACACTTGGGCGCGTCGAGCCCTAGAGGACGTAAACGGTTCCTGCAGTAACAGACCCTCCCCGCACAACCCCTCCCTTTCCTGCCGTATCAGGAGTCTGAAGGACACCTATCGAAGTGACATGGTGAACCTCTTGAAGAGAGACATCACGGGGCACTTCCGATCAAAGTTCGAGGTGCGAAAGTCGCCATACTTTCTTTCCGATTGTCTCCCAAGGGGGGCACAGACCAGGCTGCATCGTTTCAGAATTGGCTGTGCATTCACCAACAAGTACCTCCACCGCATTAGGCAACTCCCGTCGCCTGTGTGTCTCCAGTGTCAGGAAGGTGCTGACGAAACACTGGAACACATTCTTTTGCGGTGTCCGGC
>QLNU02013614.1:2951483-2964844 GCA_006491805.2 Dysdera silvatica | reverse complement strand
CATCAAGGAAAGCATAGGTGTACACAGGAAGTTCATAAGGGGGGGATTATAGGCTCAGTGAGGGGTTACAGAGCTACAACTCATATATTCCTATGTTAAATATACAAAATTTCATTGCAATGGGGGGTTACAACCCCCAAAACATGCCCCTGGTTACACCTACAAAGGGAAGGGACACCAAAGACATTTTCCATTGCCAGATTTACCATCGACCATATCGTTCAAAATGGGCTTCCACACAATAAACAGAAAAATTAAAAGGGAAGCTGGTTCCACTGGTGTATGCAGGGGGTACCGATGGGGTTGCAACCCCCTATTGCTTTGTACCCATCCCCATTGAGTCTATAACCGCCCTTATGAACTTTCCGTGTACACCTATGATTGGTTCCTCTACTACGCACAGAAGAAGATGTTTACATCAGATTAGGCATGAGCATCTGATTAAACACTTTACGATTAGAAAATGCAGGAGAGAAATTTCTAAATACAATGACATCCATCTATAAGGGTACTCTGGGAAAAGGTATTGTTATTGACAAAGTGGAACCAAATATACCTTACAGTGTAAGTAATTGGGAGGTAACACTATTTTTAATAATTTCAGGTCAAATTATTAAACAATATTAAGAAAAATATGGATGATCGACAGGAAACTAAACGTTGAGACATCACCGCTTCTGATTCAGGACACAAGATAAATTTTTTGAGGTCATTTCAAGGGGGCGAAAGTGTATTTTGTTTCCAAGCTAGAGAAATTATTCTTTCCATTCTAGAACCATCTATATTTGTGTATACAATATGCTTCAAAATTAATGAATTTTCAGATCACAACGCTTTACAAAATCTTGGGACACAAGGTACGGACAAAGTTTGGAAAGCCCAAAATTATCGATATATACAGTGTCATTCAAGCCAACTCATCGTTATAGAAAAAGTTAATAAATATTAGTAATATAGGTCCCTGGCGGGACCACAGTAAACATGGTTTTAGACAGGTTTATCACTATAAACACATAGACAGTACCTTTATATCTAAATTCCATTGTATAAATAACATAAAAGTATACAAAAAAATAAACATTATTTTACATCTGATGACAAGCTCTGTTTCATTTCGAATATATATATATATATATCATCATCATCATCATATTCAACCATTATCTATCCACTGCTGGATGAAGGTCTCTCCAAATGCTTTCCACACAAGTCTATCCTGAGCAATTCGCTTCCACGTCACCCCAACCTGTTTTCTTATTTCATCCACCCATCTAGTTTGAGGACGTTTTCTAGGTCTTCGGTGGTCTCTTAGAATCCAGTTGAGAATTTGCGTTCTGCTTCTGTACCATGTCTTGGAGTTCTAATGGGTTCGTTGAAAAAATAACAATGTCATCAGCAAACCGCAAATGATTTAAATATTCACCATTTATTTTTATTCCCTTGTTATTCCAATTTATCTGCTGAAAAATCATCTGTAAAGCTGAAGTAAAAAGTTTTGGAGAAATGGTATCTCCCTGCCTCACACCTTTACCAATTTTGATAGTTTTGGTATCTTTATGTAACCGAAATTTTGCACTTGCATTTTTATACACACGTTTCACCATGTCAATGTACACATCCTCAATGTCTGTTGATCTTAAAGAGTTGATGACTGCTGATGTTTTAATAGAGTCAAAGGCCTTCTCATAGTCAATAAATGCCACACACAATGGAAGTTCATATTCATGTGTTCTTTCAATTAATTCTCTTAATACTTGAATATGGTCCACTGTACTGAATCCACTTCGAAATCCAGCTTGTTCTCTTGGTTGAGCTGCATCTAATTTTTTCTGCAGGCGATGTGTTAGCACTTTTGTGAAGATTTTATAAATAGCAGGTAACAAGCTAATTGGTCGGTAATTTTTCAAATCCTCTTTATCACCTTTTTTATGCAAAAGAATTACTGTTGCAGAATCCCATTGGTTTGGTATGTTACCGCTGTTAAGACATTTGGTAAAGAATTTTGCAAGTATGTCTTCTACATATTCTCCAGCTTCTTTTAAGATATCTAATGTAATGCCATCATCGCCAGGGGCTCTTCCTTTCTTCATACTTTTTATTGCAAATGCTACTTCTTCTTTTAAGATTTTAGGAGCTGTTCCTTCGACTATCTCAGAGTCTTCGTTTAATCCACTGTTTCCTTCAACTCTTTTAAGTATTTCTTTTTACGGTGCCATCCTCTCCTTTTAATGCAATGATGTGTTTCTTCCCAATAGACAAACTCCCTTTAACAACCCTAAGGCTCTTGTTGCTTTCAATGGCCTTCCTTACTAACTCACAATTGAATTTTCTTATATCTTCTTTCATGTTTTTGCGCAAAGTTTTGCAAAGTTCTACATACTCGATCTTGCAACTGGTATTTTGATTGTCCACCTTCATAAGTCTTCGCCTTTTCATGAGTTGTTTCGTCTTCTCAGATAATTTGCTATTCTGCTTTTTACATATTACACCACCAATTTCCCCAGCAGTTTCAATTATTGTCTTAACAATGTTTTCATTTGCTTCTGAGATGTCAACTTCTTCAATAAGTCCTTCCAGTGCAGAAAAGCGATTTTTTAATTCCAACTTGAATGCCTCGGTATTTTCTTTTAATTTCTTTAAATCCACCCTCTTACATACTTGTTTCCTAATGAGCTTCTGCCTTTCTAGTTTAGTATTTAAGTGCATTTTACATCTCACCATTCGATGATCACTTCCAGTATTAAATCTGTTCAGTACACTGCAATCTTCAATAATTGATTTCTTGTTTGCCAGGATATAGTCAATTTCACTAGTTCCCCCATTTGGGTGTTTCCATGTCCATTTTCTTTGCGGTTTCTTCTTAAAAAATGAATTCATGATGCTAAGATTTTCAGCTTCTGCAAATTCGATGAGTTGATCGCCACGTTCATTCCTTTCCCCATATCCGTATTTACCAACCGATGTCTCTCCTTGTTCCTGTTGTCCAATTCTTGCATTGAAATCCCCCATGATGAGCTTGATATGTTGTTTCCCTTTGGTGTGTAACTCTTTGATTTCTTCATAAAATTCTTCAACCTCTTCGTCGGTATGGCTTGATGTTGGTGCATATACCTGTACTATTTGAAGTTGGTATCGCTGGGTTAGTTGAACAACGAGCCTCGCTGCTCGATCTGACGTGCTTTCGACTTCAAGAAGGTAGTCTTTAATTCTTTTGTTGATTAAGAAGCCAACACCACTTGTTCTTCCAGTTTCCGTTCCTCTATAATAAAACAAATGTCCGCTTTTCAGTTCCACCAACTCTTCACCTTTTCTTCTAACTTCACTGAGTCCTATAATCCGTGGCGCACGGTCCATAGAAGCAATGTAAGTATTGCTTGCCTAACATCAATTTGAAACACATATCCATTGCCAATTTAAATAAAAGAAAACTTAATTATAAAAGTTCAGCAAAATCTATGTTGCATACCAGAAACTTTGTCCGAGGTCAAACTCACTAATTCACAATTTTTTGTCACTGGATGGCGCCACATTCTGAGGGTGAGACTGACGTCGGATCAAAAGCAATGCAATTTCTGCTTTCCAGCCCAAAATGGTTAACTATGGATCACTGTGGACCCAGCTCCAGAATAATATTATTGATATCGTATTTTTATTTCCTATTTTATCGTATTTTCAGCTTGAAATCTGTGAGTTCGTCAAATTAAACCTCAATTAAATTTATAAATACTAATTGTTTTAATTTTTTAAGCCGCATAAACGTGAAATAATTTTCATCTAATAAGCAATTTTCTAATCACTTAGATTAACAATAATGCTTCCATCTAGTGATATTGATACGGATTTTTATTATATTTGTCAAAGTTATCCTTGCACGGTATTAAAAAAAAATTATTACAAATATGAAAAAGAACTCCAACTTTCACAAAAGTGTTATTTATATATTTGCCAAAATGAGATTCTTAGCACCCCCTGCTTTCATGCCACACTGACCGCTGCCTTGATCAGGAGCACTCCAGCACCTGGAGACTAGGGGCCATGGTTTCTGGTGTGTCAACATAATGGAGGAATTAGCCATAATTTCACCACGCTGGCTAGACGGGTTGGTGAATTAGCCCTCCCCTTCCGCCTTTCTATCCGTGTAGCAAATATTAATTTGCCACATAAATAGAAAGCTCAGCCTGCACCACTTGAAGGCGGGGTAGGACACTAGGTTACTGGCCTGGCCGGTTCCACACATCGTCACATACGTTCAGCGTGTGGGTCTCCTTCCAGTTAGGTTTTTTTAATTTAGTTTTGTATCTGTATTTTGAATTTTATATATATATAGGTCCACAGCCATCCACTGACAAATACTGGCTCCAGAGAGCGCCACTTCGAAGCAGTCTTCCTGAAAACAGTCACTTGGTAGGGGGTTACACAACGTCCCACTTTAGTATAAGAGTTTGGTTGAAGTGATCCAAGTTCGGAACCTTTGTTAAACGGTAGGTCCAGTTTGTCAACACGTTTGGCCAACATGGTTAGCTTAACGCCAATTTTTCTGTATTTCTTTCACTGTACTACGAATATGTGTAATAATAGAGAGATCATCTTGCAGTGGATCGAAAATGGTTGATGATGATATATATGGGCACAATAATCTTTTAAGTGCTTAGGGTCTTCACAAATCTTAATTCGACTTTACGGAAAATTACATATATAAAATTGTAGCTCCTTAACACCTCTTTATAAAATTTCTGCATACACCAATCATTTAACACACTACTATATATATAATATACCTTGATATGTTGCTAACTCTTGGTAAATTTCTAGCGGCACATGCTTTTGTAAAAACGATATTATCTGGGGTACGAATTTTCCCGATGCATTCAGAATATTTCGAGTCTGCGCCTGGAAGATCAGTAAGACTGCTAGGTGTAAGGTCAGTGCTGGATCTGTAGCTTCTGATAACTGGGAAAGTAGTGACTGGCGATGGTTGGCGATAATCATACTAGAAGTAGAACACACAGCAATTTATATATATGTACAAACCTTCAACACATAAATAAAACTGAATACTTGAATAATTATAGACAAAGAAAAAACTGTAATTACAAGTTCAGGCCACTTCTTTGTATACCTCCAACTGCTCTATGAAAAGTCGAGACATTATAGTAAAAAAATTATAGTTAGGCAATGCTTTGGGTTATTTCAGTCTGAGCTTTCCCCTAAAGGCATATGCAAAATGGGATTGATGGGTCACATCCATCGCATTTTTATACGATTCAAATTGGAATATGTGCTTAAGGTGGAGTATCAACATTTAATCGTATTGAATATTTCTCCACATCCTGGCAGGGATAGGTGGGCATGAGTCCAGGACCTTAAGAGACCCAGACAGAACTTACCAAATATCATTTGTTATTAAATATAAATGATTGGCGATCGGATCTTTATGAGACAAGGATGCTCATAAATCCTGTCCCCATTGCTGCTGCCTCCTTTGATTCCTATAGTCCAATTGGTTAACAGACATATATGAGAAAACAACTATGCATGGCTGTACCTAGTGGCTTCGTGGTAAAGGCAATGGGATGGCAACCCAGGATTCACTGGTTTGACTCTGACTGGATCACTGGTCACACTTGAGTGTGTATGCTATATTTTTTTTCCACCTGGAAAACAGGGCCTACAGTAAAACCTCTTCAATGCATACTTCGAAACAGAGAACACCTCAATTTAATGGAAATGTTTCCAATTTCCGGTCTTAATGCTTGTTATCCCCAAACCTTCATCATAACAGGCACCTCCAAATAGCGGATAGATACTCAAATCCCAAGGTGTCCACTATTCAGAGGTTTTATTGTAGTATAAACTATATAAAAAATAAAGTTCGTTACAATATTTTAAACTGAATAACACAAAATAATACAAATAAATTGGCTGAATAGCAGTTACAGCCCCCGCCCACCTACTGACTAAGTTTGCTATTCCTGAGGAAATCTGTTAAAAATAAACCGTTACATATTTGCACATTTATCAAAGCACATCTTTGACTGTACAAAACACATACTAGCATATGCAGGGGGGGGGGAGTTGTAACCCTACACTGCACTGCAATTTTGTATATACAGGGTGTCTCAGCACCAGGTTCACGAACTTCTAGGAGGAGTAAGGTACACCTAAATGACTCGGAATCACATAGCAATGCTGGTCGCAAACCACTCACAGCGCTAGTTCTAAAACCGTCCAGCATGCACAACCAGTGCGTGAAAAGCATCAGATAAAACTCAGGTCAGCTGCTAAAGGGCATAGATGATTAGGACATCGCATTTTGCTCTTCTCATGCACTGGTTGTCACTATTTGTGCATGCTGGACGGTTTTAGAACTAGCGCTGCGAGTGGTTTGCGACCAGCATTGCTATGTGATTCCGAGCCATCTAGGTGTACCCTATCCCTCCTAGAAGTTTGTAAACCTGGTGCTGAGACACCCTGTATACGTATCAATATATGAAGTTGTAGTTCTGCAAACCCTCTTATGAACTTTCTGCATAAGCTCACGACCCTGCACACATTTTACTTGCTATCTAGCGATGCTTGAATGGCATTGGCGACTGCCAATTTTGCCCTTCAAGTTAATCAAAGGTCATGACTGCATACATTAGCTATGAATATTTCTAGTCATGGATTCGCACCAACATTATTGTGAAGAAATAGTCACATACCGCTCTTTTTTCCTATCAGATTTTCTGGTTGACACGTCGCACACACCGGCAGCCAAAAGCGATTCAACGCCGCTCCAAAAATCTTCCAGCACCTAAAATAACAAACGGTTCAAATCTTCATGTCATAGCAAACCCGATAAACAAAAAATGATAACTTTTGCAATGAACTTTATAATGCATGCTAAAGAAGAGGTCCATGGTAGAATTAAGTTCAATACGCTCATGCTTTATAGTTCTTTCGATTTGCAAGAGTGTAAAAAGGAGAAGAAGAAAAATATCCCAGACTGGCCCCAATCCAGCGACCCCTCAGGCTTTTATCTACTGTTCTGTCAATTGAACCACTGAGTTTAATTGCTTGTTTATGGTGCAAGAGCAGCAATGGTCCTACTGTGACAGGATGCACAATTTGCAGAGCAATTTAAACCACTTACAGAACAATGAATTAGTGGCATAGGAGATGGGGGGGTGGGGGCCTGAGCCTCCCCATTAATAGCAAGATACTTTGTTGTGTTGTTTAACGCCATGCTGCGTATATAATTTATTATAAAGGTGTTTCAGCTATCCCCTATAATACAACGAATAGTTAGTTGGTAAGCGTTCTTTTCCCTTTCCCACATTGTCATGAATCACTGAGACACAATGTGTGGATTTGGCCTCAACTTCATACCCATGTTGTCAATTTCACAACTCATGCATCAAAGCATAGTTTTGTGAGGTGCAATTAAGATATGATCAGAATTTCAATACGCCCACATTTTATACTTCTAGTGGCTCAATTGGCAGAATGCCGGGATAGAGACCTGAAGGTTGATGAATCAAGGCTAGTTTGACATTTTTGTAAGCACATCTTATATTTCAAAGTGACTGCCAGGTGCATAAGCAGTCATCGTGACATATGACCAACACTACCCTCCACTGTTAATTGACTTAAAAACCATAAAAGTGATAACATGGAAATTAAAATGCTAGTTTTCTTTCGTAGGTTTATGTCCATGACAGAATTATCTTGTCATGCAGATTTATGCCAAGTCATCTGGAATGGGACTTTCAGCCTAATACAACCCGCAAACAATATTTACACAGGCACATAAATATTGGAAACCAAACTTTTCCCCGATGACCTCAAAGACCGTGGCGAAAATATTTAGAGCAGGACTGTCCAACCTATTTGGGCAGTGGGCCACTTAAAAATTTTTCACGGATCTTGCAGGACAGCAGTTTCATAAAAAATAGAAAACACTTACTACAAGTCCCCCCCCCACTTTAGAGTTTCTTCCAGTTATTTGTTTGTGTACTTGTGATACGGAAAGGGCTCACCCATGCTGTCCCTGCAGATTTACCTTATTTATAAAAAAAAAAAATCCAAAATTTCTGTTTTGCAATTGTCTTTATTTTAAACAGTCGTCGATGGTCTCGATCAACAGTATTGGCTGGCCGTATGTTGGGCAACCCTGATCTAAAATGAATGCAGAATTTGAGAGAAAGATTTGACAACAAAATCAAACCTGCTTATAAGGAGAATGAAGTGACCGGCACTTATATGCAGGTTCTCACTAAAATTAGGGATTGTTATTATTTAAAAAAACAAACAAACTCTGCTTTGTAGTACGTCGAACTTGGTATACGTTCTGTTTAGACATGAAAAATTTTGCTTGGCATACATCCTTTGTTTGGAATATGACTTGAACGCTAGAACTTGTATGGGCCACGATACCATGGACTACCCTTGTTTACCTGTCTCGAGACAAAATGAGAAAAACACCAAAGTTTTAGATTCCTGAAGTTTTATTGGAAGGGGACTCTCCTTCTTCTCCTTTGCCAGCACGATCTTAGCAGGCACTTGGACTCTCTTTAGAAAGGTCAAGTGAGGTTGAATTTTCATATATTTCATCTAATTGGTTTTGTATTTCCGTATTTTAGTATTAAGCAATGTTTAAATTATTTGATACAACCCCATCCATGTATAATATGCCAATAAGAATAGGATTTTTTTCATGGGAATGGATAAAACACTCTCCCTTTATTTCTCACGGGAAAAATTGTTTGCTATCTGTCCTGTTTGGTATAAGTCCAAGGACCTGGAACAGATTAAGGATGTATATCAAGGTACTACTGTATCAGAAATGCACATGTTTTTTCAATCATTGCTTGAAAAATTCCCTTATTGCAATCAACTATCTTGGACAGAACCTTCGTGAAAAGGTGGGGGGGGAGATCCACTTTTAGACTTGGCCTACTCAGATTAAGCACAAAATTTACTGAATTCTTGTTTGCCATAACAGATTTCCAGTCACAATAAAGGTTTCCATCCTGTACCGTTTGAATGTAATCAAACGAATGTTTCATTTACTCTCTATGTAACTGGGTTTTTATTATAAGTGGGCTCAAGTGTGCAAGTCCTTCATATAGAAATTGTATAATTTCGAATAACAAACAATTTAATATTTACTTTGGCATTGAGAGAGGTGTTCATCTTTTTTAAGATCGCTCTAATATCATCTGGTAGCTTCTCGATTAGCTTTTGTCTGTTCTAGAAAAGTAAGTATTTTCATATTATATGTACAGCATGCATCAAATGTTTGTTTAAGTATAAACTGTCTAATCCATATAAACTTACCTAATACAAAATAAGCTTTCGGATTAAAAAATGAATACCAACTTACCTCAGAGGAGAATTCGGCAGATAAATCGGAGGAGGAACTAATGCCGTGTTCCACAGATAAATAGCTGATGATGCAATTCATAGCATCAGTGCACAGGGATTTTAATAGGTGCCTATACAGCTGAGTTGCAACTTCATCTGAAAAAGCATTCATCAAGATAAATCTCTGCAATGTGTATTAGATCCTAAAACCAATACACGCTATATCAGGTGAAAAAAGGTGGCACATACTCTTATCAAATAGTAACTCTTGAAGCTTTTTTGGTGTATTATAATTTCTATATAAATTATAGCAAATAAATAGATTTTAGAGGACATGAGAAGGCTAGGTAGTCAAGGCATTCAAAGTAATCTGAACAATTGCTCCTTGAAGTCAGGGTTAGAAATTAGGAATGGAAAGCTATGCATCAATGGTATCTAACAAATTTTCCTTAGTTGCCAAAATGGTTTTCTTAGGTGCAATTTCAAGGTTATTTATTTTATTCTCATAGCATTAAGCTGCGTGTTCATACACATAGCACAATGATAAACAAAACAGGCATTTTACAAATTATAAAGAAACAGTTATTTTAAAAAAAGTACTTTTAAAATTCGGTTGCCTTATACCTCCACATGCTACATCTCTCCACCATAAATTAATTTTAGGTAATGTAATCGTATTCAGCCGTTCCTAGTCCATACAGCTTAACAAGCAACAAGTAATCCACAGCAAGAAGTAACAGCCAAAGTTTTGTTTGTCTTTTAATTTAAATTAAAATAACTAAAATCCCTTTCACACTCATCTGCACTCCAAGGAAAAATCATTATAAAATGCAATACTTTACAAAATGATGAGGACGATAGAGATTCTGACATTAAACGCTGCCAAGCAGTTTCTTATGACAACTTATGCATATACCATCATGATAGTATACATAAGAAATGTAATTTTTTTATTTGAGGGGACTAAGATGAAAAAATTAAGATGGCCCATTTTTGAAGTCACACTATCCCCTGGGTTAAAAATTAGGAGCAGAAAGTTGGGCACCAATGGCACTTAACAATTTTTCTTCGGTTACCCAAACGTTTTACTTGGGTGCACTTTAAAAAAAAAAATCATTTTTATAAAGGTGCTTTTTAATGAAACTCACGTTATTTCATATTCTGCCTCTGAGCAGCAGGACCATAGTTAGAAGCATCGACTCTCCGTAATCACCCGTTAAATTAAAATTCATGGAAAAGGAAGGGGATTACGAAAGCAATTTTATGTTAAAACTAACAAATACAATTTCATCAATTCAGCTCCTCCAATACGTCGAGTATCGGGGGGTTATAATTACATTATGATAAGATAAATTAACGATGTTTTTGTGAATTAATTTATTCTATTTGACAATGAAATTTTTATTCCAAATTTTTATTTTGTGGGGAGGATGGGAGTTTCATAATTTTCCAGAATTCTAAGGGGAAGGCGGAATGACTGAATTCTAGAAATTTTACTACTGATTTCATTTTGTGTAGCTTTTGTGATCGAGAATTGATAGCAAACTTAAAAATCTAAAATGAACATGAAGTCAAAGAACATTGCTAAACATAAACTATCCCTAAAAAACTTCCTTAGAGACAGAAAAGGTTACGTTGAGACACTAGTGGAATGCTAAGGGAAGCGAGGTATCGTAGTTGGCCAGAGCCTACTAGATTGCAGACAATGGGTTCCCCTTTAACGAAAGTAACAATGATTCTGATCTTATTATAAATAGATTTCACACCCACACATTAGTAGCTTAAACTAGAGCTATTTTTGTTTAGAAGAAGAAGAAGAGATGCCGTCCTCATCGCGGCTTCGTACCAGCGTCCCAGCATTGAGCCCGCGGTGTCTTGACCTACTAGACGAATGAGAACAAGAACAAATGCTGTTTTCTCCGTATATTAAGTTGTAAGATATTATTACCCTTCACAGGGATAACACAATTGCCAAATATTGGTCAACACACAAAGCCACCGGGGCGAGTTTTTTGTGAGTTTTTCGTGGGGGATTTTTTATTACAAATAAATTTGACACCCACGTATTAGTAGCTCAAACTAGAGCTATTTTTGTTTAGGAGAAAAAGAGACGCCGTCCTCATCCCGGATTCGAACCAGGGTCCCAGCGTTTACCTTGGTTCGCTATCTAATTTGTTTAAGGTTATAATTTGTATAAATTTCTTAACTCCAATTTTTTCTCAGGAAATTACACAGGCGTCTGTGAAGGATAGCTAATTTTTTATATGTGGAATCACTAGATCTTTTATTCAGATCGTATTCCAAAACCGATAAGGTTGAGTGATGTACAAAGACAAGCTATATTTGCTTATTGACGTTTACAGAGCTCGCAATTACGCCAGTTGTTTAGGTGCATGCTATTTGCATAAAAATTGATCCAAAATTTGATTTGACATACTTTCTAAAACGTTGCCAGAAAATGCATAGTATGACGTCGTCAAAATATAGATGCTGCGATTGGTTGGCGAAATTTAGCGATTGGTACATATTACCGGAATTACCACTGTTTTACGAGCAAGTGTGAAATTTTTAGTTAGACCAAGTGGATGTGCCTTCTCCCACAGGGGATTCGTACATTTTTGTATTAGGCCGCCGATCTGTAGACGCCAGGAGGAATTCTTCGTAAATTTTAAGGCCCAAACATGTGTGAAACATTGGGAGATCGTTGAGAATAGTAACTTGAGGACGATCCGGAAAACGTTTCTTAACTATATGAGAGCCTAATGTTAACTAAACGAGTCAATACAAACAAAAGGAGGGCAGCAGTTGATGGGCTGGCTGTGATTTTACTGGGGCTGTACTGAAGTGCAATCCGCTATTTACAGTACCGCAACACAAAGTGGCTGTTTGTATGTATTTTTTTAAGTAGTTTTTGAAATGTAAGAAGTTTTTTAATATAGAAGTACATAATCAAATATGCCTGCATGTGTGTACGCACGCACTGCACACCCGGTAGAACAGGCCCTGCCCCCCCTATCCTTTTGCACATCCTTGGATTCAGAAGTCATTGAAATTCAATCAGTAATTTAAGTGATTTTTTGAACCATCATAACATGTCCAAATCTACTATGAAGACGAGTGTGAAAATAAAACCATTCAGTCAACCATCATGTCCTGATTATATAAAACTAAATTCTGCAGTTCGCTGGAGAAAATTTATTCCTTGCGCATTAAGTTTTTAAAACATTACACTACATAAAAGTAGCTGATAGAAAACAGATATCTTGATTATTATAAGAAATGGCAGATAACATATAAAGAATCAACTAGCCACCAAAACCCATGAGGACACACTGAAAAAAGCATTCTTATTTAAGTTAAGCAACCCTTCTTTTAGGCAAGAGATTCTCTTTTGAAGATAGCATGCAACAATTCTACAGTTCAATCAGAAACTGCTAGATGCAGTCAAATTATTTATAAATAATGTGTTGATTATACAGTGAAATATAACAATATGCCGGGGTTATCAAGGTCAGATGCCACTGGCAACTGGATTTTACAGTTGGAGAACGTGAGTTGTCGCGAGTTGTCGAACATGGACAACATGTCTATAAAGACATTCAGGCACCAGGAAAAGATGTTGTTATAGTTCAGCTTGAACACATGACACACTCTGTAATTGTCAGAACTTGGGGGGGGGGAATATCGTTATAGAGAAATCACCGCATGGGCATAATTGGGGGAGGGGGGGACAGGTGCCTCCCTAGAATTGAAATATATGCAATATTTTTAATACATTAAAAGGTTAAAGTGGTTATTTGTTTTGGGTTAACACCGGCAAAAAATTTAAGTAATTTGCCTTATGACATACCTTGTTTCACTGCATATAAATTCATTTGTATGAAAGAAATCACATCTACAAAACGGGGTGACTTTAAGAACTGTTTTACATTTATCATAGATCTTCAATTCTTTGGACCATGAGGTGACAAGCAGTCAAGCTATTAGTAATGGTGAATATCCTTATTCTCACT
>QLNU02013614.1:2900517-2942793 GCA_006491805.2 Dysdera silvatica | reverse complement strand
ATCATCATCATATTCAACCATTATCTATCCACTGCTGGATGAAGGTCTCTCCAAATGCTTTCCACACAAGTCTATCCTGGGCCATTCGTTTCCACGTCACCCCAACCTGTTTTCTTATTTCATCCACCCATCTAGTTTGAGGACGTTTTCTAGGTCTTCGGTGGTCTCTTGGAATCCAGTTCAGAATTTCTGTTGTCCATCGTTGATCAGTTCTTCTTGCAATATGCCCAGCCCATCGCCATTTCAGCCCTTTTACTTTAACAATGATGTCCTCTACTCTAGTTTGCTCTCTCACCCAAGTGTTTCTTTTTCGATCTCTCCTAGTTATTCCAAGCATGCACCTCTCCATGCTCCTTTGCGTTGTCTGTAACTTTCGTATTGCTCCAACTGTATATATATATATACAGTCGGTATATATATATATATATACAGGACTCGACAAATGATGAAGTATACTCGCCAGACAAGAACGGTATTTGCCAAGAGTGGATCTAGACATCTTTCAAGGGAGGAGAGGACAATTTACTTCCAACTCATTTAATTTTCCATGACATAATCCTGATTCAAGGGGTGGGGGACTTCCCCATCGCCGCTCCTTGGACCCACCCATGGTATTTGATTTCCTGAATATTGCCCATGAGGGCGCACCATTCCAGTCTACTCCTGTATATACGCACTCACCATTGCCACTGGCATACAAAGTGGGGATTGCTGGGGGTCATAATGCTCATTACGGTGCAATTTCGTACACATACATATGAATATATGGAGTGGTAGCTCTGCTACCACTCCCTATGACCTTTTTGCGTATGCTAATGTCTATCGCCATACTAGGCTGGAAACATTCATTTTTGTCTGACCTAATTTTGTTTCTTTTTAAAATTTCAGTGGCAACAGCCCTGTTTCCTTATTCATGGTTTCTTTCTTTTGTCATTTTGAGTGGCAACAGTGATGATTGGCTATTGGGTGTACAACAAAAGAATTCCCTTTTTCTTAAAATAATTATGTTGCCATTTAAAAAATGAAAATTAATAAAGTAATTAAAAACAGGAAAACAAGGGTGTTGCCACTTAAATAACAAAATAAATAAATTAAAAATAAGAAAACGTCCATTGTCACTGAAAATGATAAAAGAAAGAAACTATGAACAAGGAAACAGGCACACTGCCACTGAAATTATAAAAAAAGAAACAAAAATATACAGGAGCAAAAAATGTGTATGGGCAATGATGAAAAAGTCTCTGTAAATACAACGGTTTTCCTATGCGGACGTTTTACCGGTTCCTTAATAATGCCTTCTATCGTGTTACGATTGTGTTTCCGACCCTGCATTGCTACCTGATCCCAATTTGCCTTTGAGTAACCTACCCCTCCCAGAAGTTTGTACACAAAATAGCGAATCACCCTGTACACACAGTGAAATCTTGTTAATGCAAGCATGCTTTAAGCACAAACCGATTGACAGAACTGATGACACAATAATACAAACTGCTTTTAACATGAATACTTTTTTTTTTTTGCTATCGTGAGTGTTCCAAGTTAATAAGGTTTGACTATATGTACATACAGGGATCCTAGGAAAGTCAGAATGCAGCCAATAACTTTTGAACCAAGACAGATATTGCACCAAAAGTTAGGTATTGGTATAGTAAAATGACTATGCACTATCATACGAGATGAACAGCAGCGCTCCTGATGGCGAATTGAGGAAGTTAAAAATTTTATTTCGAAAAATAATGAAGATGAGGAAATATTTCATTAATTAATTATCAGCGGTCGCCAACCTTTCGGACCTCACGGACCACTAAATTCATAATTTTAAATCCCGCGGACCACATTTGATGAATTTAGTGCAATATATATATGAGAATTTCTTAGAATATTATTTTTGTTTTATTATTAATAAAACATTAAAAATGCAAATAATGTCCAGATTTTTCTGTGGACCACCGGTTGGCGACCGCTGCTCTAGTTAGTAAAAAAAAGATATACGACTCAAATGCAACATATACACATACTGCCACAAAGTGAGGTGTTCCGGAAGTTTCAATGCAATACTTTCAGTTAATGCTTTCTGGTGTTTTAAAAGTTGAAGTTTTCACAGGAGAGAGACCATGGCTTCTTTCCTACAAGAACTCCAACTCAACCTCTAAAGCCAATACCTAAACTTCTGTTGCAACATCTGCCTTGGTTCAAAGGTTATTTGGCACATTCGGACTTACCTAGGAATCCTGCATAGCAGGTTGGGATAATAGGTATATAAGTTGTTTAGAACAGACACATATGGCTGACACCTGGCAAAACTTTTATCCAGCAACAAATAGACAATGGTACAGTTTTGTATGTAACAGCTATACACTACGTTCATATTTAAACTTTGTTGTTAATATTTTAACACATTGATGTCATTAGTAACTAAACAATAATAAATCAGTGCTAATTACATACTTCTTCCAGAAAGTCTCCTGGCAAGTCATATTGTTTGGTAAGTTCGGCGATGGTTATCTGACCACTTTGTTGCAAATTCTGATTGACCTCTTCTGCAAGGTGGTCCAGATAATCACTTTAAGTGAAAAATTAGTTACCAAAGACCAATTATCTAATTACCACAGAAACTTCAAAGATCACAAGCTATTTGTACCATCAATTTGAGAAGCTAATGCAATGCATATAAGCTGCCTTAATAAGAAAATAAAACACAGTGAAATCCATCTGAAAACATTGAATATTTCACATCACATCCATTTATTTGTCTCTCTTTCATGCAAATCTCATACCACTTAGTAAAAAGGTGTTATCGCCGGTGTTCATGTTTTGTGGTGCAAGGACAACGAAGGCTACACTGTGTCAGCGACTTATAGTCTTCTGTGGAACCTTAACTTCTCAGGGTTTAGGAAACTAACTATTAGAGTACAGCAATTAGTTAAGAGTAGTTTTTGTCACCAAGGACAACAAAGGCCAAGTTGTGCCAGCGACTCAGTTTTCCAGAAACAGTTTCTCAGTTTTTAGAAAACTAACTATTGGAGTATAGCGATTAGTTAAGAGTGGATTTTTGTCATCAAGGAAAACAAAGGCCATGTTGTGCCAGCGACTCACAGTTTTCTGTAGAACCTTAACCTCTTAGGGTCTAGGAAACTAACTACTAGAGTATAGCAATTAGTTAAGAGTGGGCTTTGGTCATTAAGGATAACAAGGGTCATGTTGCACCAGCGATTTGAACTTTTCAGTGGAACCTTAACCTTTTAGGGTCTAGAAACAAACTATTGGAGTATAGCGAGTAGTTACGGGTGTTTTTTTGTCATCAAGAACAATGAAGGCCAAGTTGTGCCAGCGCCTTAGTTTTCTGTGGAACCTTAACCTCTTAGGGTCTAGGAAACTAACTATTGGAGTATAGAGAGTAGTTTTTTTTGTCACCTTTGGGAGTTGAATACGGGTTAATAGCATGCTGGAGAATACATTACTATTGTGCACAGTAGGGCCATTGTCATTGGGGAAAGGCAAAAGACAACATCGAGAGAATTGAACGGGAGACAACAAGGGATGTGAACTAAGGGACGTAAAGAATGAGTTAGTGTTTCTTTTCTTCCTTTTTTTTTTTAAACACCAGTTTGAGCTTATACATGGGTGCCAAAAATCCTTACTCACAGACGATGCTGTTAAAAACTGTAATTGTTTTAATATTATTATTGACATGGCAACCACTGGCTTAGGCAGGGAGTGTTGATGGAGGTTATAACCCCCCCTTTGCAATGAAATTTTGTGAATTTTTGCAATGGGAATATGTGTATTCATGAAGACTTCCACAGCATCTATTATATACATTATAGAGCTTTGTGGGATATTCAACCACAGGCAGTAGTCACGCAGTGTTAAGTGAAGGCAGAATTCTGCCTTCACTTGACAAAGGGAGCAGTTGGCTCCCGAAACGTCGTGTTTTTAAACCTTACGCCAGTGTCGAAATAACTGTTTGTTATGGAATCTCCTGGTGAAACTCTGTATTGTTTCGTTAAAAACCACTGAACATGTGCTGTGGGGCATGTAGGGCTTGTGTGGGCCAGGTTTTACAGGAAGTACGAAACATGGCGGTTTCATCCAAGGCTAGAAATACATGGGGTTGTGTCACATGGCCCCTTACAGAAGACTTCTTGTGTGCGCCTATGATGGCAACAAAAAATCAGATTTAAGTACATTAATTTTTTTTTCGATTTTGTTTCTTTTTTTTCAAACTTTTTTTGAAAAGATGTTATGCCTTTATACCATTGAGAAATTGTTTGGGGTCCTCAAAATATTTCTTACATCTGGGTCTCTTTATGGAGAAGGTCGGTCCCATGTCCAGAGATAATTTTAGCCATCTGGCCACCGTAAAATACGAAGAAAGAATTCATACGAAACATCAGAAAGTTGCACAGTAAAAATATAATTCTTTAAACACAAAATCATGAAGTGGTCACACTTAGACAAGACACATGAAATAATTCAGAAACTATGTTCAGAAAATCACAAATCTCCCTTTTTTTAAAAGTAATTAACTACCTTGTTATAAGTTGCCCCAGAATAATCCTTACACCAGGTTCACTTTTGGCGAATTCGCATGATTTGGTTTCAATGTGGCTGAAGTCTATGCTAAGGATTTGCGCCAATTCGACAAGGTTGATCCTCCCTACAGACACAACAATAAACCTAAAAGTTAATATAGTAGTGCGTAGAATACATTAAAGGTTAGTACAAAGGTTGCCAACTTTTTTTTGGGGTTTATGGCATCCCTAGTGTATGAAGATTTTTTGCATGGTACTCTTTGTGCTCTGAAACTACACTGGCTATGAGTTATTTTGGTAGTACTGTGGAGCACAGCAGGACACAGATTTAGATACTTAATAATTTTCAATACCCATGTATGAGCAATTCAAACTAGAGCTTTTTTAGGTATAGGAGAAAAGGAGACATAGTCCGGTTGCAGAATCGAACTAGGGTTGATCCGTTGAGCCCTGAGTGACTTGACTATTAGGCCAACGAGGACTGGAACAATGCTCTCTTCCTTCATATATGAGGATGTAAGATATTACTACCCTTCGCAAGAATAATATAATTCCAAAATAATGTGACCATACAAAGTCACTGGGGAGAGTTTTTTGTGATCTTTCGTGGGGGGAATTTATCATATTTAACAATTTTTGACATACACGTATAAGAAGCTGAAGTTACGGCTTTTTAGAGAGCGTTGTTCCAGTCTCTAAACCAGTTCCAGAATCTGGGAACGACGTCTCTTTTTCTCCTATGCCTAAAATGCTCTAGCTTGAGATGCTTATAAGTGGGTGTCGAAAATTATTAAGTATAACAAATTCCCCATGAAAAATCACAAAAATGTCACTCCGGTGGCTTTGTGTTGACCATTATTTGGCAATTGTGTTATCCCTGAGAAGGGTAATAATATCTTACATCCTTACATACGGAGAAGAAAGCTTTGTTCCTGTCTTCGTTGGTCTAGCGATCAAAGCACTCCGGGGTCAATGGAGGGAACTTAGTTTGACTCTAGGGTGGGGATGGTGTCTCTTTTTCTTCTATACCTAAAAAGCTCTAGCTTGAGCTACTTATATGTGTGTGTCCAAAATTATTAAATATAACAAATTCCCCCATGAAACATCATAAAAAATTTGCCTCAGTGGCTTTGTGTGTTAACCATTATTTGGCAATTGTGTTATCCCTGAGAAGGATAATAATATCTTACATCCTCATATACAGAGAAACAGAGTGTTAGTCCAGTCCTCATTGGTCTAGTAGTCAAGGCACTCCGGACTCAATGGAGGGACCCTAGTTCGACTCTAAAGTGGGGACACTTTTCTCCTACACCCAAAAGCTCTAGTTTGAGCTACTTATATGTGGGTGTCGAAAATTATTAAGTATAATAAATTCCCCCACGAAAACTCACAAAAAACTTTCCTTGGTGGCTTTGTGTGTTAACCATTATTTGGCAATTGTGTGACCTCTGAGAAGGGTAATAATATCTCACATAGGTTTAGATATTAGGTAGAAGGTATCGATGTGTTTTAGACAAATGTTACTGTTCTTCAGCAGAAAACTGACTCACAGAATATTACTATTTCATGCTACTGTTGATCGTTTGGAAGCTGCAGCATCTATTGTTCGAAAATAATTTTGGAATGTAAGAAACGGTATTCAAAATTGGAAAAGGGAAACAGGAAAGTCATTAGTAAGTAAAGGTTCAATAGGGCCTTCCACACATTGAGGATACTGGGAAAAGATTCATAGTCATTAACAAGATTGGCAGACTATTCATAAAGAACGTCCGCCATCAGAGTGACCGCTACTGATGACGCTTTTTAGCGGTGATTGGTTGAGTGGCGGTTTCTTGGCAGAGAATGGCTGTGGGACAACTTTCAATAGGTCATATTTCAACAGTAAAAACTAAATTTCTAACTTATTTTCATTAATGCAGCTTATCTAATTACTGTGGCTTATTTTAATTAATTAGCTTCATGGGAAGTCATAAGGTATTCAAGCTATTAAGCAAGTGGCCCTCTTTCTTTTATCTTTATAAAATTTATCCCTCCCACATAGAAAGCATATGCCCAAACTGAAGAATCAGCTTGGAGAGATTCAATAGAGAGCTAGATCAAAGGGAAAGACTAAATATGAATACAGACATCATATTTTTAAAATCATGTTAAATATATTTCAAATAATAAGAGCTTGTTACTATACAATTTGCAAGTTTTTAAAAGCTGTGAGAAAACCACATATAGTTTTACTACGATAAAAAATTTCCACTTTGGAAATGTATTTTATGAAAAATAAACATACCACCATGAACGTATAACTCATCTTGAATTTCTTTCAACAGACGTTGAGGAGTTAGATATTCTTTTCCATCTGAAGTGAATATTACATCAATGAGTTTTAACTGTATTAGCTTCTTTACTATTTCTACACAGTTGCGTTCTGAAAGCCTAGAAAGGAATCAGAACATATTTTAGTTTTAATATTTTGTCTTATTTTATGTTTGTTTGTTTGTGGTTTTATGGTTGAAGGACTACAATGGTCACGTTGCGCTGGGACCAACTGTTTTCCGAGGAATTTGAACCTCTGGACCTACAGTTTTCCGAGGAATCCGAACCTCTTAAGGCCTAGGGAACCAAACCCCGGACTACAGTGAGCAGTGCGATCTTTATGAGATCTCTGAGTAAGCGTTCTTTTTGCACTGCTGGGAGTCGAACCCGGATTAGCCGCGCAATAGGAGAACGCGTTACCACACTGCGCCACCGCAGAGCGTCCTATTTTATGACGCAAGGACAGATAGGACTATGTTGCATTGTAGCTTATAGTTTTCTGAGGAATTCAAACCTCTGATAATTCGGGAACCGAACCCTGAACTAAAATAGGTGGGGGGGCAACACACCTTCTATGACACCATTAGAACTGAATCCAGGTTAATAATATACTAACATAAAAAATGTTGGGAGTCCCTGGTTTAGATTATAAAAGTCATGTGCTGGATATCAGATGTCACACTGTACATTGCCCAATTCATTAAATTAGCCTAGGTCACGGATCAGCAGCTTTTTTCAGGTACTGCGTCAAAGTAAATCTGCATGCCACTCATTAAAGACGTCTATGTTATCACATGGGCGGATTTACCATTTTGCCGCCCCAAGGCTAAGGCTATCTTTTTCGCCACCCTTTCCTACCCATATGTCCTCCCCTCCCCCAATCAGTGGTAGGAACATAAAAAATGTTACATTCAATATATGCCAAAAACTTTTGTATTGGCAATATGTTGAAAGACAAATTGGTAAATTAAAACATTAACAATATTAACTTATATTGAAGTATTATTTCTTTTTGGTATATAATAAATCAAATTCAATTTTATTGAAATAAATTTTAATTTTAGCAAAAAATAAAAGCCTATCGAACACTGGTATTTAAATGGAAAGCATGACGTCTAGCTTCCTTCTCGCCAAAACATCTGATTATATCATCGTATGGATGGTATTGATTTTGTTATATCAGACTCAATACACAAAATTTTGCCGCGCAAGTCTACAGACTATCGGGAAATACAGCACACTGTTTTATTATCCACTTATGAATATAATTTAAGTGGATCTTTTGATATGTTCCTAATTCAGTAAAAAAATTGCTTTTCTTGAAAGTTGTTGGGTGGTTAGATTTCTACGATACAAGGGGAGAAAGGGTCATTTTGTATCAAACAAGGCTTTTTCGTGAAAATATCCTTACACATTCCACCTACGATTTACAACAGTTTAGTAAGACAAAGTGAAAACAGTATGATCCTTTGATTGTATGAAATCAGATTTTCTAGTTCAAGGTCTTGGAGAACAACGAATATCGATTTTTTGCCTTTTATTTTATAACAAACGTTTTGGCACTGTTAATTACTCATAACACCACTGGCATAAGCAGGGAGGTGTTGATGGGTGTTATAACCTCCCCACACTACAATGAAATTTTGTATGTTTAACATAGGAATGCGGAGTTGTGGCCTTGTAACCCTCCCATCGAGCTAATAACCTTCTCCCCTCACACTTTCTGCACATGGCTATGCGTAACACCAATCCCTTCAATGAGCATACATGAGTGATAGTTTGAGACCAGTAAAAAAATGCAAGTTTGGGATAGAAATAAAATTAAGGATTGTTCAATGTTCAAGAAATCAGTCAGTTTGACTGCATATTTGCGGCTTTGTACACTTTTCCCACAAATATTTATTAACAGTACTCTTTAAAAGTGTCAAAACAGAAATAGATTTTACCTGAAAATGTTTTTTAATTTTAACAATTATACTTTTTGTTAAAAAAAAATCACTTGCTCGTGTGATGCTAAACATTTGCTCGTGTGCCATGGATCTTTGGCCTAGGGTGTAAAGATGCCATGTGCTAAAGGGTTCCTTCATTATTTAACCACCAAAGTCATAGCCAGGATTTAATTTTGGGGGGGGGGGGATTAAAAATTTTGGTGATAGTACAGAACACATTATCCACTTCTCACCTGTCCTCTTGAAATCGTTGTAAATTGCAGTAGATGGGGTTGTGACGTGACATACTCTGATGTCATATACGTCTGTACGATGCAGTGAAAAGTGCTATGATATGCCACTTTCTATTTACTTCAGGTTCGTATTCATCCTATTTTGTTTGTTTGTTGCAGCAAAAATGTGTTGAGTGTCTGAATCTTGTGTATGCAAATTATGTATGCAAAGTAAGAGAAGTGTGATTGAATGGGCCACGAAAGAGAGGTTAAACGCATCTAAGTATGAGTGTCTGAAATGCAAGAAGCCGATGAAACTGTGTGCATACTCGTTTTTTATTTTTTTAGGGTTGGGAGAGAAGAGGAAGAGAAAAAGAGAGAAGGGGGAGGATTATCTTTTTTATTTTGGGTTTGGGGAGGAAGAGGAATGGAAGGATTGAGAAAAATCACAAAAAACGCCGTAAACAACACGGTGGTTAGTCCCTTTGTGCCGACTGCCAGTTTTGAAAACACTGGCTAGAATTGCGTGGGTACCGTGTCGTGCACTAGCACCAAAAAATAACGAATAAAATTGTGTCACCTTTATGGTAAATAAGAAAAAGGTAGTAGTACAGATACTGTCCCACAAGATCAATTTTCCCCTAGAAACATGAAGGAAAGTCGCTGTAGGCCGGGTTTTGACGTCAGAAATTTTAACACGTGATGTGATGTCACACAGGGTGGAGCAGCATACAGTGTGTCTCTGTGGCGGTGGTAAGACGTTTATGGAAGTATTGCAGTGCTTAGGAAGACGTCGGAACATTTCAATATGGATTTTTTTGTTCAATTGCGGTTGAAAGGGAAGAGGAATGTTGTTGGATTGGTTTGTGGGAGAAGGTTTATTTGGTTTGGAGTAGAAGGACCCGATTTGCAAGGTGTGCTGGTATGCTAGGCCTAACGTGGATGACGGAATAGTTGAAGAGGTGAAGTTATCCGACAGATAAAAGGAATAAAAGTTAGTATGCCGTTTTTATTTTGTTCGCTGCACTGAGAAAAAGGAGCAGGGGGAGGGGAATGGATGGAGGAAAAGAGAGGAAAGCCAACAGCGGGAAAGGTTAAGAGGTGAAGGGGGTGGAGGTTGGGAGTGGAAAGGGAACAGGAGAAAGGGATTAGAGGGTTAGGGGGGAGTAGGCAGAGACGGCCAAAAAAACAGGGGTTGGGAGGGGGAGGATAAAGAATATGAGGTTAGAGGGGTATGGGTGAAGGAGTTAAAGAGAGCAAAAAGAGCGGTAGGAGTGAAGAAGAGGGAGAGGGTAGGGGTGAAGGCTGGGAGTAGGATGGAGGGAGGGAGGAAGGAAAGGGGCGGAGCCTGTATTGAGACGTAAGCAACATGGCGGCAAGCCAAGACAAAGTTGCCAAGTGTATTGGAAACACTTCTCACTAAAAACGAAATGGAACAGTATGTGTACTAGTGCCAAGAAAAATATAGACCATTTGCATAGAAAAGGGAGGAACTCAAGTCACCCATTGGATATCAGAACACTTTATTTTCTTTAAGGTAGCATAACATAATCCCCTTTGAAGCCACTTGACCCCCTCCCCCCGGCCCCATGAGTTTTGAATTGCTATGCTACTGAAATAGATCATACAAAATTAAATGAGAAAATGCCAATTTTTCCTCCAGACATCATTATACATTTTTAGTTGTAGTTTTGCAATCAAAATTTAATTTTTCAGGATGTCTCCCCTCTTTAAAGAAAATGGTTTCTATTTCTTTTTCTTTAAAGTATTCTCAAATTAATGGTCAAAAAATGAGGCTTTGTGGTCAGAATTTTGATAATTCAAGGTTTGCGATTTTTTCCCCTTTTTACAAGTTTGACAGGTACACACACATAGGCGTCGACTTGAAAAATTAAATGGAAGTTCCAAAAATTTTAAATCGAATAACCGGCACACATTTCAAAGGATTCAAGTATAATTTAAATTTCATTATCAGATTATCTGGTACAATAAGACACCTGAAATGTTAAAATGAAGCAAATTATAGTTAATTATATAGAAATATTTTTTCTCTAGATAATTATTTAATGTTCCCCTAAACATATACACCCTTTATAGTTTTACGATTGCTTCCAAAATATTCGTATGTGTCCATGTGTAGAAAACCCGACAATACGAAGATTTTTCGTTTTTAAATAATGAAAATCTTGAAGAATTGATGACGAAAAACATTTAGCACATACGCGTGTTTTCCCCAGGGAGCAAAAATATTAGGAGTTCGAGGAACCTACAACAACACTATTGAGGGTTCAAAGTGTCTCAAACCCACGAAGTCGGCGCCACTGTACAATCACATAGGTATTTTTACGATCCTATTACAAATTTTGTTTTGGCGGGAGGGACCGGTTCCTAAGACCCCCCCCGATATAGGCGTGATAACTACGCATTAGGTGATTGAAATATGAGGGTTTAGCCAACCTTACGTTTAGTTTTAATTGACCATAGAGAACCTAAGAATTACTGTGTTGTAACATGCATATTTAAAACAAATTCGTATTCACATATGGTAGAAAAACGCTAGTGTGACTTAAAAGTGAAATTAAAAAGAGAACACTATGCCTTTGGAAGGTTGAACAAAGCTGGGCCCGCTGAAAATCTGCTGCTAAGCGTTTAACTTCATCCCAGTCTGCAGTCATGATGTACGTGTGATTTTCGTTATAAGATAATGTGTCTTAACACGGATCTTAGCCAAGATTTTTTATACCATGTTTACAAACATGCGGACGTCACCATTATCCCTGTGCAACGACATATGCGAGTGGACATTTTCTAACTTTTTCTCAACGAGCTAGGATGACTAGAGGGCGCATGGCAACACTTTTCTGAAGCCGACATCGAGGTGAACGTGGCTCCACGGCCAACTAGATTACTACTAGTGTTTACTATGCGATTACTAGAGATTACTTATTAGAGATCACTATGTGAGTAGCAAAAAGGGCAAAACGAAGGTTTTTTCCACAGAGTTCTTAATATACACTAGTAGGGTATATTAAGTGGTTTTAGCGTGCTGTAAATTTTACGCAAAATATAATTAGTCACGTATAAGTTTAGATGCGGTTTTTAGGCATAATTTTTTTTTAAAAATTTCTTTGGACATTTTCTTTTGTAATTAGAGTTATAGGAGAACATGGGTCTTTTCTAATATTTATCCAAGTGTTTTATGAAAATTACTTTTTTTTTTCTGCGGATATTTATGTTAAACCATTGCTAGTATGTATGAGATTAAAAGTAAAACTCGTTAAATGTTATTTAACAAGATCCTTCGATAAGTGCATATTTTTTTCCAATATTTTTAATTCTAATCTTCTAATAATTTTAATATTTTTTTTATAATAAAATCCCATGTTTCCTTAAATTAAACATGTTCAAACATTAACCACCTAGAGTGAGTAATTTTTTTAACCTGTTTTAAATGCAATCATTTATCTTTTTCACTATTAAATTGACGTCTCATTTTTGGCAGCATTCATAATTTGAGTATTATCCTGTCAATATAAAAAATGAAATTACTTATGAAAAGAAATTACGCTGCCTTTTATATATCGTTACGTACAATTGTACGCAGCACAAAATTTTACCACCGTGATGGGATTTTATTATTATAAAAACATGAATTATACTCGGTTGGCCGAGGAAAGCATGTAAAAAACGATTAAAAATCAACATTTTGCCACTCAGAGGATTTGTCATCCGCAAGCTTTACTAGTTTAAGAAATAGCGTAAAGGTATTGCAAAACTAACCAAACTATTTGTAAAAGACCGTTTTTTCGCGACATTGATTGCCATTATCAAAACTGAAATGGCAAAGTTACATAAAGATGCCAGTAGATGGAAATACCATTTATTTGGAAAAAATGTACAATAATAGAAAAAAACACATTCGACATCCTATATGAAAAATAGCCAAATAGGCTGATAAATAGCTAACCGGAAATAGTGTCGGCACTTTGGTCTTTGCTTCAAAATCTTAACATTGCATAAAGCAAACACGCGCACTTTAGGTATCTCAGCTCGTTGCATTTTCCTATGCCCACCCCTCGCCTTTAGAGAAGGATGAATGTTCGCATTTTCATATAAAAGTCTTCCCCTGGAAATACAGTGCCGCCAGCTCGGCCAACTTTTCCAAAATATCTACACATGCGCGCGCGCGCACACACACACACACACACACACACACACACATATAAAAGTAACATGCTATTTGAAGATGAAGTGTGATTTTTGACCACATATAGTACTGAGGGTAAACAAATTGAATATAAATAAGTCAGCTGTTAACAATGCATAAAATGTGCATATTGTACGATTAGATTTTACTTTACTAACACTTCTCAAGGACAACTTGTAGTTGGCTGAAAATAATGACGGTAATCCTGTGCCCGTGGCGGACCCATCCGTATTGCGCCCCTAGTTACAGGCATATTTTCCCTTTTGAGTTATTTCAGCTCCTTTTACGCCCATCTTCGCTTTCGTTCCTGGCGTGGGTTTTCCTTGCCACCTCTTAGCTACAGCCCTGTTCGTGGATCTTCACTAGAGGGCACAATCGTTTATTTGTCGCACCCCAGGTTAGGAATCCCGTTTCTGAATGCAAGATGTATGAAATGATGGCCATCGATTGATGGTTCGGTATTCCCAGTATGGAAATTCAGTGTATACCTTAATCAGTCTTAGAAATTAGTGCCCTAGAAGTGGGGGGGGGGGCTCAACCCCATTAGATAATAACGTACATAGTTCTCCGTAACGCTGAATTTATTGCTGCTTGCGCCCCCACTTCCTTTCCATAATTTTTGAATTCCAAATTGCATTTAAAAAAAAAAGGAAAAACACATACACGCGTAAATCGGGTTTTGAATTCAGAAGCCACTCCTTCATTGTCAATGACCATAAAACTGCCTGCTGTTTCGTATTTTGTCCCCTTATTTTAATGTTCCTTAGGCTTTTCTCATTTGCTGTGCGTTCTGTTTTCTGTTTCTGGCGAATAGTTTCATTTGCCACGGCAAAACTGCTTCTTTAAAGAGAGAGAGAGAGAGAGAGAGAGAGAAAGATATTTATACAACGTTCACAAATCCGTTATTTAATTCAGGATCCTACACCAGTAGCACAGCAATTCAAAACTCAACGGGGGCTCAGGTGGCTAAAAAGAATATTATGCGATGCAGTCTTAGAAAAACTAATATGTTTTAATATCCAATGGAAGTGGGGGCTTGATCTCATTGGTCCCCTTCCTTTCCTATGTCACTACTCTACACAGCGACGAAATGTTGCTTTCATCGTTAATGACCATAAAAATCTCAACTATTAAACGTTTTCCTCCTTTTTTTTGGGTGTGTTAATTTGGCGGGAGCATATTACTTTTTTTTAAACGAATGAAAGAAAAAATTAAATAAAGAAGTTCAGGATCCTATACAGTGAGGAAACGCCATTTTTTCATTGGTAACAACCATAGAAAAATTTGCTATTTAGGGCATATATCACCTATTTAAATTTTTCATTGTTAATACGCGTTTTGTTTTCCTTTTGTACTGAACAGTGGTGGGCAACCCTTTAAAGATGGTGTGCCAAAGTAATACTGCAATCTTCTTCCGCGTGCCAGTTTGCACTCACCCAAATGGTGAAATTTTAATTTACTATCTAACTACAGTCGAACCTCGTTAAGACGAACTCCAAGGGGAACTGAAAATCTGTTCGTATTAACAATAACTCGCAGTTTCCGTAAAGGATAGCAGGAATCGTATTACAGTATCTCAGGTTACCATATACACGTTTGCTATTTTATATATGTTATTAATTTATTACTTTATTTTTTATATTTTATCAATATTATTTTTATTATATTATACCATTTGGTAACAAAAACCATAGTATATACATACCTTTAAAGTGAATATGAGGTATAGTTAATGGATCCGAAAAATTCTTATTTTACTCTAGAGTGGTCACAAAAGTGTTCAGCCACCTAGCATTTCTTATAACTTTTGGTACTTAAAAGTATTAAATGCAGTTAATAACCAAAAAAATCCTTTTATATGACATCTGATGTTCATTCTCTAACACTATATACAAAAATAAAAATAAACAGACAAAACATATTCAAACACAGTGACTTTAAACCGCATAGTGCACTAAATGAGTACACAAAAGCATTCGGCCTTCTACAGGAAAGTGAAAATATAACGCAAAAATATAAAATGAGAACACGAAAAACAATGTCCCTGGAGTTTTTTTTCGCAAGTATTACTGCTTTGAGCGTCGAAAGTATTTAATTGATCAGTTTTGGAGTCAAATCGGAGCCAATTTTGTCCAGCTCTTTTTGAAGATACAAATTTAGTTCATTTTTAGCTTTTATGGCAATTTTATTAATTTTTTTTTGTTCTCCCTATAAACAGAGCCGGCGGAAGATACGGATGGAGAGGACGAGAGCCCAGGGCGCCACTTCACGAGGGGGTGCCGTAATCAATGAGTCGCGTCTTTTTTTCGTTGTAATTTTTTTTGTATTTTTGTTATTATTCAATAAAAATTGACTAAATACCAAGAAAACCAGGACCGCCCCGCTTAAAGGCGCCTGATCAGGAGAAGCGCCATTTCAGGACGTTAAATAATAATCTACTTTTATACCATATAATTGCACAAAGAGTTTCACGCCATTCCTTCTCCCTGGACTTTCAGAAACAGAGGGCTGACCCCACTAAAACCCTTTTCAATTTCTAAATGTAACTGTTAAAAGCTCGTAAAATTGTTAACACATCAAAATAGTTTTGCGGAAAAAACAGTCTCGCAATGGTCAACAATGCTCACGGCTGAAAAAATTATGGGATATATCGTTAAAGGCGACGAAAAATTAAAACGTTTCTCACCACGGGGCCATAGGTCAATTTCGACCCTACTTGAGAAATAGAACGATCGTGGATGTCAAATTCTTTTAGATATTTTATTTCCATTGCTTTTATTCCTTCACGTAAAATTTAGATGTAACAGATAGTGTGGTCTTAGATATTGACATGGTAAGGTCTGACTTACATGTGGTGTTTTGGGACCCTAAGGAAAGCGGCAGTACGCCAATTTTTACGGTAATAATTTGCGAGCATTGTACTGAAATTCGTCACCCGTTACAGCAGTGATTATCTGGAGCTAACGTAAGTGACTTCTTCTTACCCTTTTAATGTAATAGTAATGTCGAATTATAAAATGAAAACATTACAAAACCAAATATTTCCCTCGAAAAATGCTATGGTCAAGGATATGATGGGGCTAATGTTATGAGTGGGGTTTACGATAGTGTACAGTCACGCATTAAAAGGACCCAAGTGCAAAGTATATTATGCAAGTCACAAGTTAAATTTAGTTATTAATGATAACGTAAAGCGTAGCCAACTATATATATAAAGTAAAGCAGATTGTTTACTTGTTAAAAAATTAGGGAGGAAGGCGCCAAAATCTGGTTTCGCCCGGTATGATACTTACTGTCGATAGAAGCGAGATTGCTTCTATAGAAAATGCTCTACAAAATAATCACACTGACGAACGCGTTGCAGCTGATATCCGCTGCAGAGTGGCAGGACTCCTTCGGGAGCTACGGAACGACAAGGACCTTGTCATACTGCCAGCTGATAAAGGCCGTACTACAGTCGTCTTAAATCGTCCAGACTATTTACATAAAGTCTCTACACTCTTATCTGATACAAATACATACACCCACATCACAAAAGACCCTACACAAACAATTCAATCCAAAATGAACTCTCTCCTTCTAAAACTCTATAAATCTAAAAAACTTACATTTAATCTCTACGACTCTTTAAAATGCACTTCCGGCCGCTTACCATCCTTCTACGGATTACCTAAAATTCATAAACAAAATATTCCTCTTAAAACTATAGTTAGTTTTTGCAGCTCTCCTACATATAACCTATCAAAACATTTTGTACGTCTACTCTCTCCTATAATCGGTAATAACGACTACACTGTTTCTACTAGCCAATCCTTCTGCACCTCTTTAAATAACCTACAACTTGACGACGACGACCTCATGGTCTCATTCGATGTAATTTCTCTCTTCACTTGCATTCCCACATCACTTGCAATCGACACCGCACTTACACGCCTCCAAAATGACACAACACTACATGAACGCACTTCACTAACACCTCACGACATCTGCACATTGTTGAAATTTTGTCTGGACTCTGCTGTGTTCTCCTCACATGGTTCTATCTATAGACAAGTTTTTGGCACTGCCATGGGATCTCCGGTCTCAAGTGTTGTAGCTAACTTGGTTATGGAGTCATTTGAGGAAACTGCTTTATCTTCACTGAATTTTAACATTAAATTCTGGAAAAGATACGTCGACGACACGTTTGTTGTACTTAAAACTAATACACTCCAAAGCTTCTTCCATTACCTTAATAACTTAAACTCACATATAAAATTCACATACGAAACAGAACAGAACAATAAACTCCCTTTCCTAGACGTTCTTGTACACAGATCTCACGATAACTCAATCTTCACCTCAGTTTACCGTAAACCCACACATACAGACAGATATCTCGATTTTAAATCGCATCATCCAACATGCCACAAAGCTTCCGTTGTTAAAACATTAAGTCTTAGAGCGAATTCTCACTGCAGTAATGAAACACTTTCAAACACAGAAACAAAACACATACACACGGCACTTAAAAATAATGGATACCCTAAACGATTCATTCTCAGAAACTGTAGACCCAATAGTACATCTTTAAACAATACATCTCACACCCGCATATCTATTCCATATATTCACGGCATTTCCGAAACAATCTCTCGCATCCTTAAAGAGGCAAATATCAAAACATTCTATTCCCCTGTCACAACACTTCGCAAACAACTTACAAAAGTTAAAGACCCAGTTCCACCAGAAGATCTCACAGGCGCCATATACCAAATACCATGCAAAGACTGCAACAAACATTACATAGGACAAACAAAAAGAATGATCAAAACAAGAAAAAAAGAACACAAACAAGCACTCGCGAAAGGAGACATAGCCTCACGTCTGGCAGAACACGCTTTACAACACGGACACGAACCCGACTGGGACTCAACAAAAATACTACACCGTCACATCACAAACAAGAATAGTAGACTCTTCTTAGAATCTTGGGAAACTTACAAACTACACGGGAAAGCCATTAATACATCACAACCACTTCCAGAAACTTATAAACAACTCTTACTCTGAAATGTATGGGACATCCCCAACATTAGGTAACCCGCAGTGTGGGTTTCTCATTGGTCCCTATTGGGGTTCTTCCATGATTCTATTGGAGGCCTCCCATTGGTTCTCATTGGGTTTTCCCATTCTGCGGGACTACTCTGATGAAGGGTTTTCCAGAAATTTCAAGTATAAAAAAGAGACAGAAACATAACATCGTCATTACTCCTGATGAAGGACTGCTGCTGATGCGTCCGAAAGCTTGAGTGATCTTTTTCATTGCTATTTTACCAGTGTTTAACCTTTTTATGTAATTTCCTCCCTGGTACCCTGTATTTTATTTCTATAAGAAAAATGTAGTTATTAAGAGTTTATAATATTTTAACCTTCCACAATACTAAAGGCTTGAGTAGTTGTTTTATTTACATAAGGGTGCGTACAGACACGCAACAGAACATCGTCGCGTAACATCCCATGTTACGCGATGATGTTACAGGGCAAACATCGCCGAGTATCATCAGTGCGTAACACCACTGCATCATCAGTTCATGCTACGATCTATACAAGGTGGTGCGTAATTTTGCTGAAAAACAAATCTGATCACAATATGTACGCATGAAAAGCAATTCAATAATTTATTCACGTACAATGATATGGTCCCACAAATATTCTATGAAAATTTTATTTAAATCGGCCACCTCGTTCTTTGACTATGGCCTGCAATCGTCTTTGCCATGCGGCTATAAGAATACGCACGGTGTCCATCGACATTTTACACCATGAGTCGCGCAGGATTCTCATTAGATTCATTAGTGCTATGGCGTTGGATAACATTTACCTTTGCCTCTAAAAACCCCTATATGGTGTAGCACAGCGGGATCAAATCAGGCTACGAGGAGGGTCATTTTTATGACGAAATGAAATCAGAAGTGTTTAGCCGGCAGCACCCTTGAGTAATTTTTGTCCCATGGGTTGGTGCCGAGTCTTGCTAGAAAGTCCATCGCCCTTGTTCGAAGACACGTTGAGGCCCGCTTTCAGATGACCCTCAAGAATTTTGTCCCGATAGTAAGCAGCATTAATTTTTACTCCGGGTTCCACAAAAACGAGGAGGAGAAGGGTACCCTCACAGGAGATGGCTCCCCAAACCATCACAGACTCAGGCTTCTGAAAGCGTTGAACAATTCTTACATTCTGAGGAATATCTGCGAGACTTGATACGTAAACCCTGTCATTTTGAATATTCATGCGTTACTGGATAACGAATATTTTCTCATCAGAAAAGAGGATTAATTTCCACATCTTCATTAGCGTACCACAGAAGCAACGTCTTCGATCTTTCGAGTTTGCACCTACATTGCTTTACCGTCAAACCGTGAACTTTACTATGACGTTTGAAAGGTCTTAGCCCCATATCATTCTTGATAATTCTCTGCACGTAAAGTATTGAAATTCACGTTGATAATTCAACGGAAATGCACGTTGATAATTCTACGTGAAATTTCCATTTCGGAGGCCAGTTTTCTTTGTGATCGTCGAAGATTTCGGCGAATTCGAGCTTTCGCAGCTTTGATTTTACGTATACATACATGCATACCCTGTTAGAGAGATCACATAATAACGTGAGTTATTGATTACTTAATTGATATTTGATGCTATAACCACATATATTGCCTTAGATATTTTACTATTAATAGTCTATTGATTAAGGATATTAATCCTGCATAACTTTGATAAAAATTGCTGTATCTATAGATCACGTGCCGTGAATTGCCGTTTGTTTTGTGGTTTTACGGCTCAAAGACTACAGTGGTCATGCTGCGCCGGGACCTACTGTTTTCCGAGGAATCCGAACCTCTTAAGGCCTAGGGAACCAAACCCCGGACTACAGTGAGCTCACGCCGTAATAATGAAAACGTGTTTATTAAAGGACTTCTATACTTCTTGTGGATGTTGACGCAACACATATTACCGGAATCCCGACCGTTTTACGAGCAAGCGTGAACTTTTTTAGTTGGACGGAGTGGATGCATCTTCTCCCAAGGGGGATTTGTAAACCTTTGTGTTTAGGCGGCCGAGATGTAGACGTCGGGAGGAGTCCTTTGCAATTTTTACGGCTCAAACATATGTGGAAGATTAAGAAATCGTCAAGGATAGCAATTTATGGGTGGTCCAGAAAATGTTTATTCGTTAACTACATGAGAGTGAAAGCCTAATGTTAACCAAATGAGTCAATGCAAACGAAGGGCACCGGCTGTTGATGGGCTGGAGAACGTTCAAGTACGTAAGCAATATTTCGGACATTTCAACCCCACTTGCGCGTGGGGTTCAAAAATTTTTACAGCATGTATCGATACAATCACAGCATGCAAGGCCGTAGCCAAGTCCCATTAAAAATTTAAGGCCCTAAGATCTTCCCTCTGGATACGGGCATGTATACTAGCCCACGATACAGTCACAACCAATCAAGCTCATTTGGGAGTCGAACCCAGTAATAGCGGATCCAAAGGCGGAGGACATGAGCCCTGAACTACCGAGATGCTCAATATACATATTTTGTATGTCCTGTCTTTCATCATCAAATCTATTTTGTATTTCGTTATTTATTGTCCATAAATTTTTATTCGGCCCTCAAATATTTTCTAAGGGGACGAAGGGACCTATGGTCCCTTAGAATTGACGCTTCTGGTACGTATACACCATTGGTGTACGCAGGGGCTGTTGATGGGGGTTGTAACCTCCCCTTACAACGAAATTGTGTATATTTAACATAGGAATATATGAGCTGTAGTCTGTAACCCCCATTTAGCCTATAACCCCCTTATGAACTTCCTGCGTAAGCCTATACTATACACTAGAGATAAGATGAGTTCGAGCTTTATGCTTCATATTGGTTTCGGGTTCGGGTGGGCCCGGGCTCATCAGGCGGGGCCGGGCTCATCGGGTGGGGTTGGGCTCATCGGGCGGATACAACTAAAGCCGGAAACTGACTTTTCTATGTGGAAATTCTCCAAGGAATACAATGATGCGATTCATTTTTGAGGACTCAAGAAATACGTGTATATGAAAATTTGAAGGAAATTAAATAGTGTAATTAGGAAAATTTTTAAAATTTTTAAAATCAAAAAGTTAAAGTCATATTTGAAGTTTCTGGGCAGAGCCTCGAAAAATGAGCCTCACCTCATCTCTAGTATGCACATATAAGGCAATTATCTTTGCTATTCATCTTAAGTCTACTTAATTTATTCCACCGATTCACCAGACAACAGTGTTTAGCGTTGCGACTAAATGTAAGTCTAGGAAAGGTGGCAGCAATTCTATTATACGACGGAATTAAAACAGTTTCATTGACTACGACATTTGCCATTGCAAGAGGAAGAAAGAACTTCAATCAGATTTTGTTTGTTTGTTTGTTTTGTGGTTTTTGCGGCTCAGACTACAATGGTCATGCTGCGTCTTCAATCAGATAGCGTCCAAGTGTAAGAAACTATATTTTCCTAGCCGACCCTCCATTTTGTTGTCGTCTGCGAAAAGAAAATGAAAGTCCTATCACGCACCATTTCCCTGCCCAAAGTCAGTTTCAATTGTATGTAAATAGAACGTAGAACTAAAGGTTTTTCTGTTGTCCCTAAGAAGGTACAGTTCTTGCTTGTTTCCGAATTTGTTTTAAAGGAAAGACCAACAAATGTTATGTATTTCAGAAGTAAAGAGTGGCAGCTGTCCGATAAGCATGAGTTTCCTTTCACACATGTCATGGTAATTGCTCAATTTCATTCATGAAGTATCAGAAAAATCATTCAAATGAATTTAAAAAACGGGCTATCTTTGATTCAAAAAATCGTTTATGATATCTCACACCCACTCTCCAATTTCAAGTGTCTTTATGCATCATGCACAGGACTAAGCTTAGGGATGCCGATCTCCTTTATTATTTTTGAGAGAATATTCTCCCATTCTCATTTTTGAAGCTCCTGCAACCCTGTCCTAGGAATACAGGGTCGCCAGATATGTCCACCTTTCCATTCTTTTCTTTGCACGCACAAACGCAGGGCCAGATCAAGGTTTGGTGGGGAAGCGTTTCATTATACAATAATTTCTGCCACCCACGTATAGATTATAGCTCAAACTAGAGCTTTATTCGTTTTGGAGAAAAAGAGACGCTTTCCCCATCCTGGATTCGAACCAGGGTCCCTCCGTTTAGCCCGGAGTGTCTTGGACCGCTAGACGAATGAGGACAGGAAACAACGCTCTCTTTCTCCGTATGTAAAGATGTTAAGGTATTATTACCCTCCGCAGGGATAACACAATTGCCAAATATGGTCAACACAAGAAAGCCTCCGGGGCGAGATTTTTGTGAGTTTTCGTGGGGGAATTTATTATACAATAATTTTTGCCACCCACGTATTAATTATAGCTCAAACTAGAGCTTATTGATTTTGGAGAAAAAGAGACGCTTTCCCCATCCTGGATTCGAACCAGGGTCCCTCCGTTTAGCCCGGAGTGTCTTGGACCGCTAGACGAATGAGGACAGGAAACAACGCTCTCTTTCTCCGTATGTAAAGATGTTAAGGTATTATTAAGCATTTCATGTTGGAAGTCGGCATTAAGGGCAGGGCTGTCCTCAAAGAGTAACCTCTGTGTGCGCCTCCTATACTCAAGAATATTTGAGAAATATCGAGTACACGCCACATGCTCTTAAACATCTCAAGAAAGTTTTTGTATTTATGGGTTTATTGGTAACTTTCAACAAAGTTCAGCCTTTTTTTTTTCTAGTCATTTACAAACTTGAATGGAAACAAATGAGGAAAACTCCCTGAATCCCCCAAGCCTCAAAATAATATCCTGCGTACGACCAGGAAAGGAATGAAAAACTGATGAAAGTGGAAACCAGCGGCGTAGCGTATGTTGCCAGCGCTCGGAGCAAGTTGAGTATTGCGTCCACTATATAAAAATTTTTCTCCTCCAGAGAATTTTGCATCCGGAGCTTTTGCCTCGGTGGCATCCCCCATGCTTCGTCATTGCCATCTTGGGCTTGGATAGACGATAGACGACCAGTCAAATGACAGTCAGCGCGGCTCGGTGAGGTCACCAAGTCCAGTAACTCCGCAATTACAATACTCTTTAATTAAGACATCACCGCATACCCTCAATAATTTTCTTCAGGACAGCCCTGATTAAGGGAAACACTTGCGAAAATGCACTAAAAAAAAGATTTTTTTTATAATTCTAAAAAAAAAGTATGGATTCTTACCTTTCGAATCACGCAACATTTTTGGTTCTAGCTTAATTAGATAACTATTTTTAAATTCATTTAAAAATGTAACAAGTGAATTTAAATGCACTATAAACTTTTTACGAAAATGCGGTTTTCTCAAAATGATGTTTTCTGTTACTAAAGGAGATTTTTCAAAAACTTTAGTTTCAGTTGATATACACTTTCTTGAGTACGTACATATAAGGATTCTATATGCACGGTGCGTAGCGTTTTATATTTTTTATTCGGTTTTTGAATTATTGACTTGAACGTAAAATAGAAATCGTGTTTTCTAGAAAATTTTTTTCATTTGATGCAATACACAACATTTGTAATTTTACAACTATTGTGCATATCACAAAATGCCACACACAAAGTATGTAAATATATTCGCCCACTATAAAAAAAAAAGTTTTATGTCTTCTAATAAATATTTTCGGGGAGAATGTTCCTTAGGTCCTATGGAAAGCCCTATGTTGTTGGTTTCGTTGGTGACCCACTAAGTTAGTTATGATCGAAGGTCCCATTTAGAAATTTTATTAGATGCAGGATAGTCATTCAAAAATTATGGGGAGGTGACCAGTAGTTTTTTACAGATCGCGTGATTTCGCGTTAAACGGGACAACGTATTTTACTACCCAATGGGGGGACTTAAGCCCATTTTCCTACCCTATTGATTAGATATATAGCAGAATCTCGATTATTCGAACTCCGTTTAACCGAAATGGCCAACTGTACTTATTGTTATTATTGTAGTGGATACTCGTTCAATACGTTAGGTAAAAATGTTTCATATTCACTTTCTAATATACTCCGTTTGTAAGAGAGAAACCAATACAAATGATTGATATTGGACATATAAAATATATATATGTATATATATATATTTTTTATATACATCGGACATGCGAAAAGATGATGCTTCCTTTATTTTTTTGTATTTGGAATACGTTCATTTAAGATAATAATTAAAATAAAGTAAATAAATAAAAAATAAGATGAACAAAATCATATTAATAAAAATAAAAGGATTTTGTTTGCAAAATTTGAATTCATCCAAAAGGCCGCACTTACGGGTCGAAAAGGGCCGCAGGTTTCCCACTCATGTTCTAGATACATTGTTTTCGGGCCCTTTGCAATATAAACTAAAAGCCTGTGCAATTATTTCTTCTGAGGAAATATAGAAATAATTTTGATAAAATATCAATTTTTTATTGAATTAAAATTTGCGCAAAATAATTTAAACGCATAATAATCTAAACAAAATACTCCTATGTACTTACAACAGTTAAAAAATGATAATATGAAGCTTTCATTTATAATATAATATACAGATTCTAAAATTTATCTTAAAAATACTTTTCTTCGCTTTTTTTGTCTGTAAAATTATTAACTATTTCTTCATAATTAATTTTATCGAAACCAGGGGTTCTTGAACTATGTTCTGTGGAACACAATTTGAGAACCCCGGACTTCAGCGAAAACATTTCAAGGGTTCCTAGTGGCGGATTAAGCGGCTGGCGAACCTGACGGCCATCAGAGGACCCAAATATCCAAAGGGCGACAGCTCGGGAGATTATTAGTCAAAAACTGACGCAACACAAAAAGCGAAAGATGCAATACTTAATATTATTCACGTATTTTATATATAAGTACAGAAAGTTTTTTATTAAATTAAAGTTAACTAAATATCGTATTAGTTCAACAATGCGTGCAGAACGATTAAATGCTACTGTCATAACTGCAGTTTCGCTAGGTATAATTGAATAAGACAAATGAGAATTGAATAAAATTAAATTATAATGGCCGAAATCCTGTTCTCAATAACGCAATTTTTCTTATAAAAAGCTGAGGGGAATGTCGACTTTGATTTGACCTTTAGGCACGCTCCTTAATATTTATCCAAAGGATGCCGAAAAGACATGCGCAAAAAAATTTTACGTCAGAAATGTCCGCTAGGGGACGCTTTTTAGCGCAACATGGCGCAACATGGCAACTATGAAATGACAAACACGCAACACAAATCACATTTTTAACATTTAGTAACACTTATTGCATCGAAACATTTTAAATGAACGTTGTGCGAGCAATAACAGTACGACCGCGCTGCAGGCGTACTATGGAAAAAAAAAAGATTTTATACAAGCAGATAGAGCATGAAGAAATGCAGCAAGCAAGCAGCTGTTAATTGTGTATAGAATGGCGTAATGGAGGTTGCTCAATGTGGCCGCTATCATTCACTTGTAAAAGTTTATGGCCCTGTCAAATGTTCTGTGACGGCCCTTCGGTGTTGTTAGTTGCTCCAGACATTTGTTTTGCTGCAACTACAGAAACGACAGTGCGTTACATCTACCATTTCAATGCAAGATGGTGCGCACCCACATGCTGCACGGTCCGTCACAGCCTGTTTGCTCCAGCATTTCTCCGATGAGCGTGTTATCAGTCGTTCGTTGAAAATTTTTGAGCACATTTGGCAATATCTGCTGCTGTCTTTGGAGCAGGGATTCATCTGTTTGCCTTCACACCTTCAAAAACAAATCTCTTAATGGTGCTTCCAACTCCATCGACTGCTCCTTTACCATGTGCTGATGCAAAAATGCCAGCTGGTTATAGGAGATTTGCATGTAATGTTATATAATGTGAATGTATTCAGTAGAAACTACGCAAATTCTGTAGCCATTCCATAGTCATCCACAGCTGTGCATTGCTGGAAAAATGGTCATAAATTTAATTTCCCAAGGCCTACCATCATTTCTCAGCCAAAATCTTCACTTGAACTTGATTTTTAGAAGCTTTCCACATAAAAGCTTTGAAATTTAACATTGTGAATGACCAAAATAGTATGCCGGTTTTTAGCCGAGCTTGGTCTACCCTTCTACCCACTACGGCCACCCTTCATCCATCCATGTCAACAGACGCCCCCGCTAGGCAGCAACGCTTCCAAGAAGTAGCAACACACAGGTTTGTTTACAACTTCCCGAAGAAGACCAGCCAAGCCTGGTTGAAATGTACATCGCATGGTTAAATTTTCGTTTTTATACGCACATATAACGTTGTTTTAAAAAAGTTTTTTAAGTTACATAGTGTGTATCTTCGTTTAAAGTGAGCAGCCGCAGTATCTGAGAAAATGTGAATATTAAAAAGTGGAACTGTGACTTCCTTCCTGAGTTGACTATTATCGTTTGGTTGAAAATATGAACTGCATATTTGTCATGTTGTACAGGTATGTAGTTGCCGATGACAACAAAACTTGCACTTTTTATTTTACCTTCCACTGTATACCAGGCGAAAGCTGTGTAGATTGTGTACTGAGTATTATTTCAGTGGGAAGATTGAATTTCACCCTGATCAAAAAATATAAAATTCCCACTGAAGTCAACTTGCAACAAAACTTGCTCTCGATCTTCACGCAATTCCTTGAAATATTCAGGCTGTAGTGACCTTTCATAAGCATCGTTAGCAAATACAAAATGTAGTGATCTGATTTCCTCAAGGAATTCTGACAATTCATGTTCTTTGATTACCTTCTCAAATAGTCCATTTCAGAGTTTTAATCCACTGATTGTATGAAACATGTTTACAAATATCCACTTGGGCCTGCGAAATATTTATAGGCACATATTGTTCAAATAGTGCCTCATCTTTACATGTATTGCACTTGTTAATCATGCAAGTCAAATTAAAACTGCAGGTGCTGAAGTTCAGAAGTTCCTTCTGGGTTTTTGGAAAACTTGGGTGACCTTGCAGCAAGAAATTGATATTTGCGAATCGATATTTGTTGTGCACAAATGCACATATTGCGTGGCATTTCACCGACTGCTAAGATGTGCTTGGGTCGAAGTTCAGAAAACTTGCATTTCCTGATACTAGAATTGGAGTGGATTGCTTTGAAGTGGGCGTATGCTTCTTTCTTGTTACACAGCATATACTTCCTTTGTTTCACAACTTTTCTTCCAATAGAATCTTTCAAAACAATGCTATCCTTTCTTCCAGGTGTTTGATAAGTTATCTCATCAGATTTATAAGATTCAACCACTGCATTTTGTACTTCCACTGACAGTTTGTTGCTGGAAGGAGTAGTTCTTTTTGCCTTTGGTATTAAATTTTTCTTTATTGAAAGTTTTTCAATAACACGCTTTCTCTTTCTGGGAGAAACTGGCAGTGCTTTTTTAAGTTTGCTGAATGCTTTTCCTAGACTTTGTGGATTGTTGTATGGTGAATTACAAGTAGTGGATTTGGCTGGTTCTTGTTGCGATTCTTGTAAGATTCTTGCCCTTTTCTTGCACGTTGCTTTTGTTTTTTCAATCTCTCCTTTAACTTTCCCTCTTCTTTTTTACTTTTGCTTCTGTTCTTATACTTCTTTTTCTTATATTCTTTGTTCTTCTGTTTGTAATAAGTTTTTTTTTTCTTCTGGAAGATTTGCTCCCCATTTTCTCATTTTTTCAACTTCAGAAACTTTTGGCTTTTTCATTTTTGTTTTTAGGCCTAACACAAACACATGATAAAATAAATTACACAATGTTGCCAAACCTGAAATTAAGAAATAGGAAGTTGCCAAAAACAAACAAATAAATGATATTTATAAATTTAGCCAAAAAGTTCAAATTTGTATCTTGTTATAGAGGGGACACATTAATATGTTCCCTCTGTAATGCATTTTAAAAGTATATAAATTAACATACTTTGAAAGCTAAATATGCTTTTTAAATCTATAAGTGATGGTACCTTTGGTTACCTATGGTATGTAATTAGATTAGTTGTAGTTAAGAAATTAATTAATTTATAAAACTTTAAAAGTTAGGGGACATACAATGGCACATACTTTCGTTTAAATTTAAAAATAATAAATTTCTCTGAATAAATTACTAAATCTACTGTAAATGGTTAGTTAAGCATGCTTATAAATAAGAAAAATTGTTTTCATTAATAATTTTAAAGTTCTAGTGCATTTTTTTAAAAACGTTATTATATGTTTATGAAATTCTCAGCTATGCTTAATTTATAATCCTTTATGTTTTCATTGAATTATAATAACCTAAAGCAGTGTCTTTTTCAAGCGACCCACTTTTATAGTAGCCTTTATAGTAGCACTTTTATAGTTTTCGACCCATTTTTATAGTAGCCAAGTATTCCGCGACCCTCTCAATTATCCATTTGCACACAAAACCATTTTTTAGAGTAAGGAAAACATATTAAATATCAAATTATATTATAATATATATATATTGTATTAATTATATATATTATATTAATTATATATATTACATTAATTATGTATATTATATTAATTATATATATTAATGTATATTATAAATAAGGTTTCCAGATGCTCCGTTTTTTAGCCAATTTTTGCTTCTCCGTTTATTTTATGCCCGGAGTGGCTAATTATCCGTTTTTTTTAAGTTTACCGTTCACCCAAAAATTTTCATAAATGCGTATTTTTTTTTTCATAAAACTCTTATGAAAGAATTCTTAGAAACGATTTCTCTAAGCCACCGAGGCCCTGAGAAATTGTTGGCAGTATTTACACATGGATGTTGGCAACACTTGCAAAGCAAAACAAATGAGAGCAACGCGACCGGCGGTCTTCAATAATCTCGTTTAGTTTTTCGGAAAATGAAATAAAATATAATTTTTAAAATGCGGCAGAGCGATGATGACCCATAGAATACTCCAGCAAGAAGAAATTAAAATCCTGCCATCATCATCAGGTTTATCTTAAAAAGTTGGAGGGGACTTTTCCACGGGTTAAATCGGCACCATATTAACATCGTGCGTTTTTTGCATTATGTAGAAAAGATTTTAATATTTTCCACGGTGGACAAAGCGACGTAAAACAACATTCATTCTACAAAGGCAACATACTAAAGGAAAAATCGAGTTTTGGGAGCGTAAATAAGCTTTCAAATTAGTTTGTTACCTTTAGCAACAGCAGTGAATGTAATAGAATTGTCGCATGTGAACTTGGTTTGGTGTATCATGCAGTAAAACATAAGGCACTCTATCCTAGACTGTAGAAATGAACTTATGTCACATATTTTCAGTGACTGCTATAAAACTTTCATGTGGACCCACTAAAACAGAATACATTATGAAGCATGTTCTTGCTATCAGAAGTGTTAGTAATTTTTAGACATTCTAAAAGGCCCTGAGCAAACGGCAAGATTTTTCTCTTTGGCAACAGATACATCAAATAAGGGTCATCGAAAAATATCCCCTATCTGGGTTCGTTTATGGATCTTGTATAAGTTATGACTAAACTCATAATGGTTAAGTTGGCTTCTTTCTTTTGTAGCATTCCCACCATGCCGTTCCAACTTCCATTTGCATCTATACGACTCTATACTCCTTCTGTTGGGTACACCAATTCGTATGTAAAGTTCACAAATTTGGACAAAATTTCCAATAACTTGAATTCTGTGCCTTCTACTCCAACCAATTTGCCACCTGCTGATTTCATTACCGTAAACGCATGAGTCAGATTGAAAGCTGCAGCTATTAAAGGTATCGCCATAATCCCCAGTGAAACAGGTGTCTGTCCGTAAATTTAAATTATGCGTCCAAACGTCTCATAACAGGATGCCCCTATGGCCTTTGAATTATCTGCTACTGACAATAATATGCGCAATAACATATTGGGTGATTGCGACTTAATCGTTCTATTAGATTTAGAACATAATTGCATCGATCGATATTGATTTGATGATAAACATTACAAAGCAAACTTACAAAAAAATATTTTTTCTGTAACGGAGCTTAGAATCCATCGGTTTTTTCGCCCAAATCTCGTGTTCATTTATATTATGCACATTTAATCTGTATTGATTTGTTTTGAAGTGGCCTTCTCGACGCAAATGCAAACCAAACTTTCTGAATGTAATTATCTATATTTCGATAATGCTATCGGGAAAAGGTTCGCTGGCACGATATATCAAGTCTTAATTCCTGAAAACAACACTCTCCGCTTTCAGTTTCTTCCATAAAATCAATGATTTAAAAGAGACCAGCAACTAAACTTGCGAGTTTTGAAGGGCAAAATAAAATTATTACTATCGCTTCAGTTCGTTGTTTTTATACATATCAATGCCTACGTCATACAGGAAGGGAAAATCATTTACTTTTGACCTTATTTAAGTTATGATTATAATTATAACGGCAATATTGTAGCATTAGAACAATATCGTTCCATTTGCATTTATATTACCTCATCACCCTTCCGTTGGGCACACCAAGTCGTGTGCAAAGTTCACAAATTTGGAAAAAAATTCCCATAATTTGAATTCTGTACCATCTACATCAGCATATTTTTCATCTGGCAATTTAATATTGAAAACATGTGAGTTACATTCAAAACTGCAATGCCATAATCGCTAAACTTTAAAATTCACCACTATGATTGCTGGTGCCGTATGATTCTTTATGCTTTGCAAGCTAAACGCTTCATAACCTTTGATTATATTGTCTTCGAATTATCAGCTGCTATTAAAATGAATATGTTCAATAATATGCTGCGTTACAAGAATTCCAATATTCCATTAGTTTCAGAAAACAGTTGCATTTTATTGGTAATATGATAAAGAAAATAAAATAGATGTGTGACAATTGTTGCATTAGCAAAGAAATCTTCCAATCCGTCGAATTTTCTTTCCAAATTTCGTGGTCGTTGAGGCTATGACACAAATTAGTTCATAAATTTGAGCAGAATTTCTAATAGCTCCAATTATGTGCTATCTACGACAACACATTTATCGTCCGTCGATATCGTTATTATAAACATGTGAGTCAGATTTCAAGCCACAAAATTCGTCATAATCGCCAGTTGAACATCGTTCTGTCTTATGCGTCTGAATGCTTCATAAGCTTTTAGCTCTGCTGTCCCGAATTACCAATTGCTACCAAAAAGAGTTTTCCCCAATAACGTGTTGCGTGATAGAACCTTCATTATGTAATTAGTTTCAGAAAATTACGTTATAGATTTTAGGAAAGACATTATAAAACAAATTGGCAAAATGTCAATTGTCTCAGTCGCAATGCTTCGAAATCATGGATTTTCCCCTTCAAATGTCGCGCTCATTGATATTATGTGGGTATGATTCGAATCGACTGAGTGAAATGGTAATTTTCTTCTAGCGAATGCAAACAAAACTGTGATTCTAAATGTCGGTTTTCAATAATGTATGTCCAAAATTTCCACTAAATAAATAACGAGTGCTTAACTTTTAAAAACAAAACGGCCTGCAATCTACAATGTCAATATTTTAAAAGCGACATGATTTGTAATATGAGAGTTATATTGGACAACTTATAAATATCCTTGTATATTTCAATTAGTATACATCAGAAAGACGACATTTTATCTTGCTGATGTTCTGCATTTACATAATGGTGCAGACAGAATATGTGAAAAAAAAATTATAAACAACGGAAAATAGTAAAGAACACTTTAATTTTTTTTTCTGAAATATAAAATAGGTGAGCGTGGAGGGAATCTACTTGAGGAATGCCCACCCCAAGCTAAATTTTAATCCGGAATTGGCTACAGCCTTCATGCTGTAATTATATCGACACATGCTGAAAATATCTGACCCCAAATTCTATCTTGGCTACGGTCTTGTACGTATGCATACGCACATAACCGTGATTTTGCTAAAAGTAGCATACCGTGCAACTTCGTATTTTTGCATACGTAAGCGCTTCCTCATAATTTTGTAGCTTATTAATAGCAGGGCCGTAGCCAGGGTGCTTAGCCCTCCTTGTAAATATAATCAGCCCCTCCACTTGGAAAATCTTTTTATTTTAATCTTCTTTTAAAATAAATTGTTATAGAATTTTATTTGAAACTGTTTGTTTTATGCAAAGCGATAAGAGTTACTGTTTTTTGATGTTAAAATGCATTTAAATGGGATTTTCACGACAGATTTTTGTGGACACTTTTGTACAATTTTTTCTACGAAAGTCAAGTTTTCATCTATTTTATAGCAAGGAGAAGTAAATAACAGCTCAATATACCTTGAACCAATTCCTATACACATGCTTATAATGTCTTTTTAGCATACATTTTAAATTTAGAAGAAAAAAGTGCATTTTGGAATTGAGAGATTACACTTTTATTATAACTTAGATTTCATTGTCTAAAGCAGCGGTCGCCAGCCTTTCGGAACGCCCAGACCACCAAATTCATAATTTTAAATCCCGCAGATCATTAATATGAATTTTTTTAAAAAGGAAAATACAGGGCTTCTCCTAGTAACAGCATTTCGGCAAATGAGGGTTTTTTCACTAATTACCTATAATTATCTCAAATTCATTATAGATATAAAAATTCACAATTAATTATGTTAACAGAAAGTTAATTAGTACTTAAACGTTTAGGATCCTATCACGCACATTTTGTGAATTTAGTGCAATACAAAAGCAAAAATTGTCATTCAGAATATGAGAATTTCTTAGAATATTATTTTTGTTTTATTATTAATAAAACATTAAAAATGAAAATAATGTCCAGCTTTTTCTGCGGACCACCAAAATTTTCTCGCGGACCACCGGTTGGCGACCGCTGGTCTAAAGTATGTAAAATTATGCCTTTTGACTATAATTTCTTCAGTAAAAATTTAATTAAAATTTTTTAAGCGTAAAATAAACATCGATTGTTTTTCTTTGTTTATTCCATCACGGTCAAGAGAATGTTTTTGAAGTAGAGTCGAACCTCGTTAAGAAGAAACACCAAGGGGAACAGAATATCTATTGGTATTAACAGTAATTCGTAGTACCCGTAAAAGATAGGGAAATCGGGTTACTAAGTTATTTATTACAATCTCTTTGTTATTTTTTATTATATATATATATATATATATATATATATATATATATATACAGTACGTTATTAATTTATTATAATATTTTATTATATATTATTATATGGTATCCATTAGAAAACTGTTTCCTAAATTGTGAGCCGCAATGCCATATCAAGTGGTTTGCAGAACCTTCAGTAAATTTCAGGAGAAAAAAAAAAGAGGATGAAATAATGTACAGTAGAACCTGGCAAAGTGACAGCCTTTTACAAGAGAGAACTGGTAGGGACGTAGTCATGACCATACCAAAGTCTTCTGTATATAGTGATCACCTGTCTATGGTGACCATTACAGCCCAGTCCCAAAAGTGGCCACTTTAGACAGGTTCTACTGTGCAGTGAAATCTCGGTAATGAGGATCGTCGTGAGTCGTCGATTACAAACGGAAGTTCGCGCTAAGTTGAGGGCAAATTTAAGTAGCTAGAACTTCAGGCTGTTCAGCAATAACTTGAATAGTAATGCGGTACACAACGTAACTGACTAAATTACAAAACTAAATAGTGTATTATGAAAGAATGCTCCGGAAGAATTTACAACGAAACAATAAAATTAATACCTACATCATGGAGCAAGTTGCCAAAGATATCTTTGTAGCTTTTCAGCTAACTTGCACCTAAAAGTTGTAGCCGAATTAGAAAAGTTGTTTTCAAATTTACAAGAATTTCTGTTCAGAAGTATTCAATTCCGCGCATTGTCATTTAATTACTTTCATACTTTGACTGTATTCTTCATTGCTGGTGTACACACCATGAATGATATGCAGCCTTAAAATCGGATTCCTTCCGCTCTGGTCCGTTGATTGATATATTCATCAAATGCCTTATATTTGTAGCATGGAGTCTATTACGAATATACATCACCTTTCCAATTTTATTTGGAGCTTTTCGGCGAATTGCTCAGCAGTTTTCCTAGTCGAAGTTTGGTTAACATCGCCTTTCGGCGAAAAGGCTAGCGACAGATTAATCTCTGAATTATAAAGTGGAAACTCATTTATTTTTGATTAATGCTGTATAAAAAATCCGAACGTATTTGTGAGGTTCTTTTTTGAAAAACAGGTGATCACACCTGGAGGAAAAAATCATGCTGTCTTCGATGCCACTTGAAGTTTTTCTAAAAAGCGTATTTTTTCTTTACACACACACACACAAAATACCGCATTATCCGATGAACTGTACGCATTAAGCGAAGTCTTAACATCGAATGTACATACAGTATGTTTCAGACGGCTAAAAATAATTTGTCCGCACCAATGAGAGGTACGTCTTAAGCAAAACCGCATTAAAGAGATTTTATTATATTTAACACTACGACTTGTAAAAGTACGACAAGGAAAAGTTCATCGCTTGATACTGGATGCGTTTGGTGCTTTAATAGTAATGCCCAGAGAAAATTTATTTAACTTGTGATCGAAGTGGTCAATTAACTTACAGTCAGTGTAGCCAATTAACTTTTATTTAATGTGATCAATGAATTTGTATTTAATGTGATCAATGAATTTGTATTTAATGTGATCAATTAACTTGCATTCAATGTGGTCAATTAACTTGTACTCAGCGTGATCAGTTAACATTTGTTCAATGTGGTCAATTAACTTGTATTCAATGTGGGCAATTAACTTTAACTCAGCGTGGTTAATTAACTTGCATTCAATATGGTTAATTAACTTGTATCCAATGTGGTTAATTAACTTGTATCCAATGTGGTCAATTAACTTGTATTCAATGAGGACAATTAACTTGTATTCAGTGAGGACAATTAACTTGTATTCAATGTGGTCAATAAACTTGGGCTCAGTGTGGTCAATAAACTTGTGCTCAGTGTGGTCGATAAACTTGTATTCATTCAATGTAGTCAATTAACTTGTATTTCATGTGGTTAACGTAGGGCTTAAATTCTTGACCAGAATTAGTAACCTTAGTTTCAAGCATAGGCGTAGCCAGTGTGGTTTTGGGGGTTGTAATCCATTGAAATGAAATTTTGTATATTTAACATGGGAATGTACGAGTTGCAGCTCTGTAACCCCTCTCCTTGTTGAACCCCCTTACGAACTTTCTGGCTATGCCTATGGTTTCAGGCAATATATTTTTCAATTTTTTTTGCTCCGGAGAAGGTTCGTTGTTGGGTTGTTGATTGTTCAAATTAGTTCTGGAAAGTTGTTCACTGCTGCGATACTGTTTTCCCAGACCGGAGAAGGTACCCGGGCTCCCTACCTACCCTCCTGTGGTCCGGCCTAAGTATTAAGAAACTGCATTTTAAGACATGGCTGAAGACAGAGGAGGCCAAACCTCCAGGGGCCCGCGATCTTAAGGAGGGGGGGGGGGATTTCGGCGTGGATTTTAATGACTAAACGAACATAATTGGTTATGGGCCCGGATCATGCCTAGGTTCCCGTAAATCGGCTTCCCAGCCCTGTTTGAAGATACCTATCTACGATTTAAAAAAAAAAAAAAAAGTCATTTTGCTCTTTGTTCAACTATTCCTTTATCATAAAACTTCATTTCTAAATTAGTTTGCAAATAAGACAACACAGATATATGGCTTGCGTTTATTTGTGTCCTGATATAAATTACACTAAAATGCAAAACACAAAAAATGAAAAGTTGGGATTTTAAAACTTGCCGTCGCCGTATTTTATGGCATACTTCAATCCAATGCAGATTTCTGGTCCAAATTTTCACAATCTTCCGTTCTGTCATGTCAGAGAAGAGAAAGAAAACTCAGCTACATATGATGCCACTTCGCGTTCAAGAGCCAGGGAAAAACATTTCGCCCCTCCTGTTCATATTTCCTCCTTAATTCATAGAAGCTGTTGCCATATTTAAAAGAATAAATAAATGACGTAACGCAGTGCATTTTCAGACGAGGCTCTATCCTAACTTTCTTCTTCTCTAAGTTCTTCGGTGACTCTGGAGTCCGTTATTTTTTGGGCCCTTTTTATACTAACTTTTAAATTACAAAATTTTCGCAATAATAAAAATATAATATAGCCTATAATGATCGTTGCTAATTTAGGGACCTTTTTTTTTTTTGGATCGAGACCCATTGCCCAGTTGGCACGCCCGCTAAGACAGCATTGTATGCAGACGATGTAGAGATGATCTTCAACGTCTTGTAAAGTCGCAAATACATAAATTCAAACATGGAAATGATAACATCATAAACGTATAACCGTTGAAACCGAAAAACGCATGACTTTGATGCAAGTTGTAATACATATTTCCAGTTCAATATTTAGTATACGTTTAACAAAACATGTTTTACCATATTTCTATCACATAAATATGTGCCTGATAACAATTGTTATAATACATAATACAAAGCGCGTTTTTACTGAAACAGGACAAATACAAATAATACAGATTGTAAAATTTAGTCAATTCAAAAATCAAGCAGAAATAATTAATAAAAATATATTCGTTTATTACATATTTGGAGACATAACCATAACGCGTGCAAAGAAATCAAAGTACAGTCGAATCTAGTTAACACAAACACACATGGAGGAAAAAAAAATCGTGTTAACAGTAGTTCACGTCATACGAAAAGGACGTATTATTAAGTAATTAAAATTTGAAGGGAATTTAGGATATAGTGCGTGTTAAAAGTGATCTGTGAGGGTTCAACTATATGTTTAAAGAGCATGAAGTCTCCAGATTCTAGGAAGTGCGCATTGGCGACAAATTTTTACGAAGCGCCGAAAAATGGAGAGGTGGACAGTACATGGTCTAGTGAAGGCGCCAGTTTTTTTAATTGTTACAACATGTTCCTTTTTTGCGCCTTTAAAGATAGAGAAGAGAATAAGAATATATTTATTTATAAGTTACTTCTGGTAATTTGCATTTATTTACATCCGCATTTATATTACATTGCAAAAAAAAAAAAATTTGAGAAATACAAAGAAACAAATGCAGATGAGGGAAACATCTGAAAAGGACCACGAAGGTCTGACGAATCAGATGAATCCAAAATTAACGAATCACCAAAAAAAAAAACCCTTTGTTGTCAAAAAACAATTGAAAAAAAATTGTCAAAAAAAAATTTTTTTTGATTGCAATTTATCTTTAAACAGATGAGAATAATGATGTGTAACTTGATTTTTAATTTTTTTTTAATTTTTTAGGAAATTAGAGGAGCAGCTTAATATGAGGCTTGTATGCAATAATGATTACATTTACTAATAGTATCACAAAAGTAATAGTACTGAAAATTTTTATGAGAAATTATCTTTTTTTTTTTTTACTAAAAAAAAACATTTTTTCAATATTTAGTGAAAAAAAATTCTTTCATGGGTGTTCAAAACATTTTGGACATAAATTTTCTCGATAGCGGCCACAAATATGTTGCGTTTTACTCTTAGTTTTCATTCTTGCAATTCCGAGCAGATTTACTATCAGACATTTTGGATAATATTTGCCATTGTTATATCTTAGTTCTTTTGCGACTAGAGACACTTTTCTTTTCTTAACTTGACATTTATGAGCAGGAGAACCGCTTGCGGATGGTCAACCCTTTTTCTATGTTATCAATGATGAGGTTCCTGTATATATTAGGCCTGATGCTCTGCTACTTTCGAACTCTAAAAAATCACTAGCTGCTCTTCCATTTTTTCTCCAGAGAAGCCAGGCATTGACAACAGCAATATATACAAGGTGAAAGAAAATTCGCATATACCACAGTTTATCTCTTTGGGAATCAAGATAGAGTGCCACAAGTGAGTTCATCGAGTTCACAGCTCCCATATGAAGGTTATACATTTGCACTAAGTGTGGGCTATCTATTTCAACAATGGACTTAGTTGCATGACAAAAAAGTTTTGCTTTGTCCATTGGTTGAACTTCAGCAAAAGATGACACAACGTGCATAATAGACTTACCAACCCACCGAGTCACTGTTATGTTCTCAGTAGTTGAAGAAACTGAGCCCCTTTTCATCTTTCATGAAAGATTTAATATCCTTAAGATTTTTCTCAGTGCTCTTCATTCTGTTAACTCGAATGATTCTAACAAAATTAATTTTTCGGCTTTTTAATTCCTCGATAATCGGAATGGAAGTAAATTATCACAATATAGTTTATGATTTTTTCATCTATATCATGGCACAAGTGTAACACTACATCACCAGCTGCGCCATATTCTCCTGGCGGTGGCATTCTCCCACCATTTGCTCCCTTTAATATTTTGAAACAAAACGCAAAGTCAGAAACCCCATCATGAATCCTTATTTTGAAGCCCCATGGCTTATGTTTTGATTTTATATATTGCTTAAGGGAAGGTCTACCCTTGAAAGGCACCATCATCTCATCAATCGATTGTGATTCTCCTGGCTTTCTAGTTTCGTGAAATGTCTTATGAAGGAGATCTAAAAACGGTCTTAATTCTATCAAATAATCTATATTATCTGCAGGAATGCTTATGTTATTCTGAAAGTAAAGATAATGTTTTGTTAATTCGAACCTATTTATAGACGTAGGATCAGCTATGATGTTATGGTGTAAGCCACCACATGTAGACCAATATTGACGAAGTCTGGTATGACGTATTTAGTTCATTACAAAATTCATTCCTAAAAATTATTCAGTTCTGGAACAAAAATGTTCAAATTTTCCTTACCCTGTTGCGGAGCATAGAGGTTGCTTTGAAAACATATGTCTTCTACGCAATATTCTGGAATAAGCATATAAAAATAATCTAAAGGAGTTTTGCCAAAACATTCTGATTCCTTTTCGGGTTGAAAAAATGTTTTTTTTTTCCTAGAAAAATCGTTATCTTTAATAGCGCGCCAACGTCTTCCTCTGATCACACTGGTTTCTGTAACTGGTGTCTTAGAGGTCACTTTTGCTGATGGTTTTCCTGTTATGTGAATGTGTTATGCCTGTTGACGTATAAGCTCCAATATTTATTTCCTCTTCATCACTCTTTATCATCCTTCATCAATTCCAACTATAAAAATCACTTGCTTTGCTTCTTTTATAGTTTAAAATTTTTGGAAGGTGCATCATATCACTAACAGCCTCCAATGAGGTTTGCATGCAGCGAGAGAGAGCTGTAAGAGCCATAACTGCATGGAAACCACATTTGAGGTTCCGAACCAAAACAGCCTTTATTCAGCTGATAAAACACTTAAATCCCAGTTTTTTTCTTTTTGTAATGAAAATGATGTAAGAAACTAGGACATATTTTTACTTACTTGATATGCTCATCTGGATGGCGGGAAACACTTTAAAAAATTCGTTATTTTAACACATCTGACGGTTGAGCACAATGAAAGTTGTAACCCATACAAACAAAATGAAAGACTAGTGCTCTCATACCTTGATGCTTTTCAGAAGCTTTTCTTGACCTCATATGAGGCTATTATGCAAGTGAATGTCCAAATGAATAGAAATAACATTTATTTCTATGCTTTTTCTCTGACAACCTCATATGAGGTTTTAATACATGAGAGGATTAAATCAGCTAGGGAGAGCATATCTGTATTCATTACAAGTCCCCGAAATTAAACTATTATATCTGAGCTTAATAAATCAATGAGCCCATGTTTAAAAATGCGAAAAGAATCTTCAGAGACCAAATCTTCGGGCAGAGAGTTCCAGATTCTAGGACCAATGTTATTAAAATTAGACAAACCTAGGTTGGTACTAAATCGTGGAACAACAAATCTTCTAGTAATTCCGAGATCATATGGTGCATAATTTGGGCACAAATAAACAACATCCGCTAAGTAACCATGTCTAATTCTTCTAAACATCATTATGCGAATACAGTAAGAGTATAATTTATCAACTGGATTAATGCCGTTTCCGAACATCCATGAACGGCCATCTATACCATTAAACAATTGAGGGAAAAGATCCTAAAAAATCTAATTTGTAGTCTATACAATCTAGAAAGATTATGCTGAGTAGAGTTTCCATATATTAAGAAACAAAATCTAAGAATTGATTCAATAATGCATGACAAACTAGTGAAATAACATTTAGGGGCAACCTAAATCTAAATTTATAAAAAATCCCAATATTTCTAGCGATTCTGGAACAGACCAAATCAAACTGATAACTCCAACGAAGATCATGGGGAAAAAATCACCCTCCAAAAATTTTACTTTATCCACCATTTCCACAACATCTCTACCAATATAAATAGGACGAGTCGGAAGAAAGAGGCTCATGCTTCGAGAGAAAACAATTACAGACAATTTCGAAGTATTAATTTTCAATTTATTTACCGAAAACCAATTGTAAATCTGAATTAAAACAGAATTAGCACTTTGAAATAACTTATCCAGATTATCATCAAGAAAAAATAAGGATGTGTCATCAGCATAAAGAATCATAACTGAAGTTCCAAAAATATATAGGAGATCATCAACATAAAGAGTAAAAAGAATAGAGACCAAAGCTGAGCCTTGTGGTACAACATAATTAGTGGAAATTAATAATAAAGAAGCATTCCCAACTTTAACAAATTGTGTACGATTCCGAAAATATGATCTGAACAAATCCAACGGAAAATTACGGACTCCAAAATTTTCAAATTTACTCAGTAATATGTCACGAGAAATGGTGTCAAATGCCTTTGTGATATCCAAAAAAATTTTCAATGCAAAAGATATGCTATCAATACCATTGGATAGAAAGTCAACAGCATAAAACAATGCAGTCTCCACGGACACTCCATGCCCGAAACCAAATTGATGAGGATGAAGTAAATGTAACTGTTTCAAATAATCTTTTAATCGCTCACCCAACTAATATTCAAAAATTTTAGCAAAAACCGAGAGAATCGAGATACCTCTGTAATTCGAAGGGTCCGAACTATCATCCTTCTTAAAAATCATTATCATTCTAGCAATTTTTAATATTTCCGGAAATTTTCCATTGTAAATAAATCCATTGTATAAAAATAATAAAGGATCAACCAGAATATCTGCAGTAGCGACAATGGAACGAGGAGATATATCGTCAAAACCCAGTGAGTGACAACAATTAAATAACTGAATTCGAAACAGGAGATCAGAACGAGTTATTTCTCTGATAACGAATGATTGCGTAATATGATTGAAACCTCTCATAAAATCATCGAAATCACAATTGGAGGAAGGTAAATCATTAACAATCCTAGAAGCACAGTTCTCAAGATAATTAGCAAAACCTCTAGCAATATCCGTCTGAGTAGAACAGTCCTCACCTGATTAAACTATTTTTTTCGGAAACTGATCCCGATTATTTCATCCTCCTTTCAGCTCATTTATAAGAGACCACATCTCCTGCAGACCCTGGCCCTGCGGTGGCGCAGTGTGGTAACGCGTTCTCCTATTGCGCGGCTAATCCGGGTTCGACTCCCAGCAGTGCAAAAAGAACGCTTACTCAGAGATCTCATAAAAGATCGCACTGCTCACTGTAGTCCGGGGTTTGGTTCCCCAGGCCTTAAGAGGTTCGGATTCCTCGGAAAACTGTAGGTCCCGGCGCAGCATGACCACTGTAGTCTTTGAGCCGTAAAACCACAAAAGAAGCAAGCAAACCCTGCAGATCCGTATCATTAAAAAGATTAAAGTGGTAATTATTTTTTGTTTGTTTAATGTCCGCCGTTAACCTGTTTCTAAACCTCCTAAACTTTCTTAAATCTTCTAAGTTTCTGGTCCTGATAAATTTAGCATAATATCGGTTGCGCATTCGAATTCTCGTATAAATGGAATGATTCTATGGTTTCCCGAAAGACTGACTATGGCCCTTCCAAATTAGTGGGAAGGAAAACTCATAACAATTGGATAAAGTATCTAGAAATCACACAAATTGAGTGTCACAATTCCGCTGCGAGTACACATCATCCCAACTTACACGAGCCAATAACTCTCTAATGTGAGCCAAACTAGTTTCATTGATCACTCGAGTAAAAAATCCATCTCAAGAAGGAAATCTGTTTGCCTATATAGATC
>QLNU02013614.1:2862030-2900417 GCA_006491805.2 Dysdera silvatica | reverse complement strand
TTTGTAGATGTTTGTTGTCTTGATATAGCAGATCCTTCTCCTTTCTCAGTGATGTCACCTTATTTTTCATATCAACCATTTTTTTCTTTGTAGATTGCAGCAGTCTGGAGAGCGAATTAACAATTTTAGTCAAGGACACCAATTTTGCCATATCAGCTTTCAGCTCTAACCTCAATCAAAATCTTGGAATAATCATCCGATTCTCCTTCAGTATCTCGGGTAGAGCGGAATGGAGCGTTTATACATCCAACACATTTCCATTTTAACCTTTTTTGTTTAGTGAGTTTTCTGAAATTATTCTCCGAAAAACCAGTTCAACAGAAGTGTCCATTCTTTCCATAGTGCACACATTTAATCAAATCCCCTTCAGGAGGAGCTTCCTCGTTTCAATAATCACAATTCTGCATCTTTCAATAAACAAAATCTCGACTGAAGAATATAACAACGCTAAATAGATTCCTCTAAAGAACAATTACCGCAACACCGTCGAAATAGCTAAAAACGGCTGAAAAATAGTCGAAATGGCACTCACCACACTACATCGCAAACAAACAACATGGCCGCTCTTCATCGAAAAATCCGTAGCTCTACAATAAACTAAGTCGCCCAGAAGTAGAAACTCAGCTCAATCCACAAAGAATTTTTATGTCTAATTTAGAAAAAGCAAGAGATGATCCAATTCCAGTTTAAAGTAGATCGAAAAATCAATAAACAAATCAAAAGTAACGTTTAAACCGGATACTAAATATACGCAACCATTCGTTTTCCGCCCCTAGGACTGAATTGAAGATATATGTATTTTGAATTTCGTGTGGATGTTTAGGGAAAGTTACATGAAATTTCACCAGTCTGCAGTCCCTTGCATTTCCACCCTGCACCCTTATACCATCACCTAATTCCCTGCCTTCTCATTTTTTAATTTAAATTATGATACTATAAATATGTATATAATAATAACAGTGTTAATTTGTCACAAGGCTTACATATTGAATCAGTCTGAGTTTTTAATTTGGATATAATAACAAGTTGCGCAAAGTGGAAAAGAAAATGCAATTTGCATTTCCTGACGGGTCCCCAGTAAAAATTATAAAATTTAACCGGCTGAGGACCCTATTAATCCGCTGGCGCACAAACTCCGTTTAATAAGTATACAATTAATTTCTTTTTAAACAATTTTATATTATTAAAGATTATTTGGTAATTCATTCCAAAACTTTATTCCCATATATTCAATTCCTTTCTGTACATTTCCGTTCTAATCTCTCGTAGCTTAATTTGGTTGCTTCTTCTTAAATTTCTATTGTTTTCGTGATATTGGATATCAATATTATCCAAATGTTTTCCTTCTGTATGATTCCCTTCCCTGTAACTAAGGGAAATTGTAAAATAAAAAAAAATGATACTAAAGGCTTAATAACACAGCGTAATATGCGAAAAATCACACAAAGACTTAATAACGCTGTATAACCTGTGAAAAATCATACAAAAAGCTTAACAACGCTCGCTGTATACCTGTGAAAAACCATACTAAAGGCTTAACAATGCTATATAATCTGTAAAAGCTCCTTTGATAAAATTCGAATGGCGAGAAATTATATTAATTTTAAATTATCAGAGACTATTAAAAAATTTGAATTTAAGCAGGTAGGTAAACTAAGTATTTAAAAAATAATTTTGGAACGAAGTGTTCATCCGCATGTCACATCTGTGATATAAAGTTAGGAGTTATATTTTCAGGGATTCATAATTTCTCCGATTTTAATAGAAGTACGTATAGCCTACTAATTTACAATATGATTAATTATTTTAAAAAGGGGATGTTGCTTTTAAAACAGCTTAAATTGAAGCTCGATAAGTTTGTGGTTGGTTAGCGTTCTTGGTGACATAATTATGAGCCTTGTACTTACTTTCAATGCTTAAAGTGTTTCTTACTTATATAAATTTTAAGTAGACTGCCATATAAAATCGAGTAATGACGTAAGAAAACAAAACAAATAAAAAGTGTATGTGTACAATTTTTTTCTATTCGACATATGTATATTACACATTGCTGACATTTAATACAAAGACTATATTTGCAATCGAGACATTTTGTTTATGTATATATATTACAAAATTACACTAATAGTCTAAAATTATGTACAGATGGACGTGAGTCCATATGGTTTAAAAAATTGCTTTAAATGTGTGCAATTTTCTTGGGAAATGGTATCGCATCGTTATATCGTAAATATCTAAAAGAAAAGGATATATATATATACGAACCAGACACAGAATAGAATATAGAAAAATAGACTGTAGATAAAAATATGTAGACTTTTGTTTCTTCAAAGATTATAGAAGATTCCCGAGGCTCAACTAAAATTCATTTCCAGAGTCTCATGCACTTAATATGAACACACAGATATAAATAAATTAATCTATTTTTCAGTTACTAGTTCATATTTCAAGTATCGATGAAGTTCTTCATCGTAATCGTTAGTAAGCGATTCACTATTACAGCAATGAAAAGATTTTAAAGAGTAAAGCCAATGTTTTAGGGTTAATTAGTATTTGCTGTCATGAAATAGTTTTTAGACGCGTGTATTCAATATGTTCCACATCCTTTTATTTTGAGGTTCTAAAGCTTGGTCTTCTTAAAAAACATCTTTAAAAAATCCTTGGTTATAATTCTGGGTTATCTTCGAACAAATTTCTAATTATAATCCTTGATAATTGTTAAAAAATCCTTAAAGCTTGTGGCCTGGTAAGACAGGAAATATGAGGTCAGCAGATGGTCGCTGTATTGCGCTGGTGTGTCTTACAGATCGCGTCTGCGATTCCTAGAGAAGAAATATCGATGATGATATCGATAATTTGCCGATGAACCATGAAAATAATTCATCATTGATCTTTATAAAGTTTTCGGCGCTTGACGACCCGAAACTTTTTCTTATTAGCTGGTAATGTGTTTTCTAGAAATGGCGTCGCTTTCCTTTCACGATATGTTGGAATGTCTTCATCGGCTTCATCACTTACTGGTTTCAAGACTACTTTAAAATGCTGCCAATCGCGTGGAAACCGGCTGTCTTCATCATACAGACCATGGGGGCCATTAATAGGAGCTAAATATTGTGGTTCAGTATTGTCGTTTACAGTCGGGGGGGAATATTCTATATGGCGTTGCAATACCAATGCTGCACTCCTTGGTTGATGATGTTGAACATTATTTTGTCGATCGTGACCATCGTTATCGGTGCTGGAATCTGTAACAACTACCACAGGCGTTGGCGCCATCTTCTGGGGATATTTATCTACATAGGGATTTGCTGCTGATTGGAGTGGTGTATAGTTGTTATTATCGTCCGTTGCTGGCTCTGATATCTCATTGGGACCTGGGAGATAATCACCAACCTAATAAAATATTATCAAAACGTGAATATTGTAACAAAAATAATATGTTGAATTGCATTAAAAATAAACTAACGTTAAGAATCTCATTCTATATCTGGCGAAATTTGGCAAAAAATCATGACGAATTTTATAGGTATAAGCTCAGTAAAAACGCTTTCAACGTTTACATGGAAACTGATCAGCAAACCGTCCGAGGCGTGAGTTCTTGATTTGGTGGAGAGTGGTGTCGATGGAAAGCGATTACCATGAGGAACAAAAAATCAAATGGAAATACACTCCCGAATCCAACCAGTTAGGAGATACAAGATGATTTGTTTTATGTGCAGAAAGAATCTATCCTACACTACAAATAAATGAATATTTTTGTAAGTTCAAAGGAAAAATGGCAAACATGTAAACTTCCCCTTAGGATGGTTAGTGTGCTGCTAGCTTCCTGAAATAGCTGAAATGATATTTTAACCATGGTAGTGTGTTTTCGAATGGAAGTGTTCGAAGTATAAGTGTTTCCAGCAAGAAGTACACACAAGTAAGGGCAGTGTTGTGCAGTCAACGCAAACGTATTTGGTCAGATTAAAGGAAACTTGTTTGACTGATTGGAAGATATACAAAATACAATAGAATTTTTATTTCCATGCTAAACTTATATTTCTGTAGAGGCATCATAGCAAAACAAAACGAAAGTTATTACTCTAGATCCCTTTTGATCAGCCTGACGATTGATTTTTGGTTTTCTATTAAATAAATTTTTAATTTCCTTTTAAACTCTTTTTAAACGATTTTTTATATGGTCTGGTAATTTAATCCATTTATCAATTCCATAATAATTTATATTTTTTTCCTATGTTTGTTCTATTTTTCTGTTTTAAAATGTTAGCTGATCTTGTGTTATTATATTTGGATTATATATATATATATATATATATATATATATATATATATATATATATAACTTTAAATTTCTGCTAGAAATTAAATTGATTTTCTGTGCTACTGTAAAATCAACTATCTCAGAATGAAATATAATTTGAGGGATTGAGAACGGTTTGAATTAACGATATTATTAGGCTTATAAAATATACAACCCCGTTGGCACACAGTATATCCAGATTGTATAACTACTAAAGCTTGTTCTGAATTAATAAATTTATACTGACCGGATTGATAAACTTATACAGACTTGATAAACTTATACAGACTTGATAAACTTACACAGACTTGATAAACGTTTACTGACCATATTGATAAACCTATACTATTTGAATTGATAACTTTATATTGACTGAAGTGATTAACTGATACAGACTAAATTGATGTATTTTACTGACTTGATTAACTTATACTGACTAAAAAGATATGTTTTTACTGACTTGATAAACTTATACTGACTAAATTGATATGCCTTTACTGACTGAACTGATATAGCTATACTGACTAAATCGATATACTTTTACTAATTTAATAAACTTATTCTGACGGACCACAGTTTTGTATTGACAAATTTATACTGACCCGATGATGTCGATCTTCGAAGCTCTTAACGTGCTCCAGGAAGCTGTTTTTGGTCATTTGAAGCTGGGACGAAGCTGGTGGTATGACAACAAGGTTTTGAGATGGTAAGCTTGTTCTTGGAATATCGTAAACCTGCAACGTCTGAACTTTAATTGCATCGGCGGGTGGATCCCTGTAAAGGTCGAAGTTGATGTCGTACATGGCCAAAGAGTCGTCGCATTGAACATTGTACCACCAGTTGCAAACTCTTGTTAACTGATCAAAGACAGTTCCATTGGGGCATAGAAAGCGATCATGGCGGCCATCCGGTTGGCAGTAATGCCACACCTATGAAGATACAAAACGTCACTCAATTGACGAGTGTCCACATGGAATAGGAAAAGAGTTTCATCAGCTACTTTACTCCTATCTATGCAGGACGGGCCCGAGCCCAGTGCAAAGCTAATTTACTATATACAGGACTGTGATATACAATGAACTACCTACCATTCTACGATTAAAAAAATTTAACTAAACAAATAAGCTGTTTACTTGCAAATTTAATGCAAATATAAATTTAGCAATTAGGGACTCTAATTAATTTTATTACCATTTCTCAAGGTACATTGGCATCTGACTGAAAGATAACTCGTTACTTAAGGATAAAGGCCACTCTTTGTCTTATCCGAAATTTAATTTTGTACCCCAGCTTTTGAATCCCCGCATTCGATTATGTTTTTAAAAGGTTGTATATCAATTTATGTTATATTTAAAATATTTAATTTAGTTTTTAGTGCTTAAATGGATTTTTATTTTTACGAACGTCGAATTTACAAACTACACGTTTCTACGAACAATTGTGTTAATCTCGTACGTTAATTTCCATTTACGCACTTTTGAAAAATTCGAGATTTCGTTTCGGTTCTTCATACGAGAACCTGAAATCGATATTTTACTGTGATTTAACTATAAATTTTTAATTCTGTTTAAAAAAAGTGCTTCGGGTACCAGAAAACTGACTTCAAAGTGAAGGAATGAGTTTTTACTTTATTTTGTTACATTCAAAATTCATTTATTTATTGATTTATTTTGGTGCAAAGTTTGTTTGTTTTTTGGTTTTACGGCTCAAAGACTACAATGGTCATGCTGCGCCGGGACCTACTGTTTTCCGAGGAATCCGAACCTCTTATGGCCTAGGGAACCAAACCCCGGACTACAGTGAGCAGTGCGATCTCTGAGTAAGCGTTCTTTTTTGCACTGCTGGGAGTCGAACCCGGATTAGCCGCGCAATAGGAGAACGCGTTACCACACTGCGCCAAGTGCAGGGCTTGTTGCAAAGTAGGTAGCTAATTGGACCAAGTCGGATTCAGAGATTTTAACTATTTATGCCTACCACAAGAAAAGGGTCTTCACGTGGAATTGCAGAAAAATTTGCGTGTGATTACTCTTCTACAAAGCACAGGATTGGATTCAGCCACTTAGATTATATCAGCATAAGGTCGGCGCTGAGATCATGCGTAAACTTACATTAACCTCATCAAAATAGAAAGTATAACTAGTAAAATTTGACACTGGTCGGAATATACGAAATACAAATGAAGAAGGTAAAAGACATTTACCATCTGCAAAAATATTCGCGAATATTTTTGTCTGATGGCAAATGTCTTTTACCCTCTTCATTTGTATTTCATATATTCCGAACAGTATCAAATTTTACTAGCCATGGTAAGCCCGGGTCAATATTTGTACGTTATTGTCAAATAGAAAGTACTTGGTAAATATCTCCACTAAAGGAAAAAACACAATATGTCATGTTCCGTATTAAGTTTTGCAGCCTTATATCAGGTAACAAAAAAAAAATCTGTCAATTTGCGGTAGAGTCTGCTGCAGCAGCTAATTTTATCGCAAACGAATTTACTTTCACCAAATTTTTGATATCTTAAACTTAGGATACATGTCTTTTATTCGCGAAAACTTCATTGAGTTTGTTCTTGTTTTCGGTGACTTAAAATGCATTCGAAATATCTCTTAAACTTAATGCTATTCGATCGTATTTGCTTTATGAATCTAAACTTGGCACAAATGCTGAAAAAAATTCTTCCACACAAAGGTGATACAAAAAAAAAGAAATCTAGTGAAGGCTCTCTGGAAAATTTTCAGCCATTAATGACGAAGATTTGAAAGTCGTTACTAAAAATGCTTCCTCCTTACGGTATCAAGAACTTTGAAAAAGATTCCACATAAGTGATGGAACAATTTGCAGCTGCATCAAGTTGGGAAAGCTTAGTCTCCAGGCCTTAGAAGCTCAATAAGTAGGTTTCATACAGTATGCCAATTAATAAAACATTTGCAAGATCGATCTCTATTCTAAGCGTATTTTTCATGATGCAAAGCAGAGTTTTTAGATTGCTTGTTATGTAGGATGGAAAATGGATCCAGTACTCCAACAGACAGTGGATATATTATTGGTTATCACCGAAATAATCCTTCCTCATTCTGCAAAGTCTCCACTCTATCTTAAGGAGCTCATTCTTTGTTTGTGGTGAACTTCGGCCGATATTATACACAACGCGAGTTCTTTCTCAAAGGCTAATCAATAAAGGCTGAGATGTACACTACAATCAGCAGGCTGACATTGCTGCTAAATTCGCGACAGTAGAATCAGAAAACTCAGGCATTTCTTTTTACTGAATTTAAAAGCCACATTGCATCATTTTTATACAGTAATTGGCAATAAGATTGAAACGAACGAATTCTTAGCAAACTTCACCTTGTTGAACCTTGGACTGAAGATTGGAATTCTAGCAATAGAAAGAAATGAAGTGGAGGCGGAAAGGGGAGTTACTTTTGCTAGACTCCGCATTGGACATGCAAGTTTCTCTTATTTCCATTTTTGATGGAGAGAACACCCCTATGTGTGATGGCTTGAATGTTTTATATGTTTTGTCTATGTGTAAAAAATTTTCCTGGCGCCATTTGCCTTTTTTCGGAAGAAGTGACTTTAACTCGAAAGATATTTCATGGGATTCTATTCATCACAATATGATTTTTTAATTTTTGTTTTATATTAATTTTTACAAATAGATCTGATTATATCGATTTGTTTTTTGCTTATTATATATAAATTACATAATTGTTGTTTATCATAATGCATATGAACCTTGTACAAATATATAAGTATATTTTATGTAAATGAATATATAAACATCGCAACAAACATAGATCTTTCTATATAAAATTTTTGTACAAATAAATAAATATATATATATGAAACTTGTTTGAATGAATATAATTTCTTTTGTAAACATAATTATCTTAATAATATGCGAAGCATATTATTAAGATAATTATGTTTACAAAACAGTGTGCAGTCATATCATTGTATAATTAAAATAGTTTTTTATGCTTATCAGAAAAAAACGGTTTTATAGAAGCATTTTTGTTGTCTATTGGATGAGTTGCATGGTGCATTTTTAATATAGCTTCAGATAATTTTATTTTACGAACATAGCCTAGGAAGATTTCAAGTATTACGTAAGCAATATTTTGGCCATTTCAACCCACCCAAACGTGTTTACGTACTGCTTGAATTCTCCCCTATTTACAAAGAACAGGTCACCTGTTTCTTTCGTTGCATACATCTAAAATTGGTGAAATGATATATCATGTATACAGAGAAATTGAGCAACTTGTGTATAGGAGCTGATAATATTAAAAATGATAATGAAATGATAAAAGGTGTGAATATTAAGTTTATAGTTATAATAATGACAAATAAATTAGATTGGAATATAAATAAAGTAAGATATAAAGATCAGTTAAAAAGTGTATTTGATTACAAGGTTAATACAAGATATATACAAAAAGACCACCTTTGGTACAGATATATAATTCATTTGTATTGCCATTTGTGATACTCTAATAGTACATGAAGGAATGTGGGAAAAGACAATTTCGAAATGCCCTGTACATTACAAATCGTTAGTAAATGTCAGAAAATTGATTGAAAAAGTATGGGAAAGCAATAAAGAATTTTATCTATGAGCAAGGACCGACTATGACCGTTGGAAGGGGGCCCCCCCCGGCCCCACTTGGGGCATTGGAGGCCCACCTGACACGCGTATGAAGGTTATATATAAATCTGAAAAATGTAAGCACCCCAATTCTCATTTAAAAATGTTGGTAAGAACAAGCTTTTTGATCCCACTTTCGCGCCAACGCAGGATGCCAAAGAGTGCCCGAAATTGTGAAAGTTTTGGTAAAAGAGGCAAATAGCGTGTGGCATTGGCTCACTATTTTCGTGTTTTTGGAAACACTGCAGCTCACGCCTATAGCATTCGTAATCATTTGAAAAAGTACAATGCTATGGTTTTATCAAGATGTAAATAGACCTAAGATAAAATTCGTTGCAAAAAACTGTGCAATAAAAATAAAAAATAACACACCCAAAAAAAAAACAACAACATATAATCTCCAAAATTTTAAAGCCATTTATGATGAAATATAGCCAAATTATAGCTTAATTAAGCAGTGAAATTGCAAGACCAGCAACAATGAAAAAGAGCTAAGTTTAGTTATTCTCAAAGCTGCAATTGCAATTATAATTATTGTAATCGTGGATACCACCCATAATTTCACTGGATTCGTTTCGGATTGTAAATTCGAAGAAGGAAAAAATGATTACTATTTTATCACATTAAATACAATTGTCAAATAAAATTTTTGGGGCCTTTTTCGCTGGCCCAGTGAGCCCTTTCCATAATCTAGCCCTGTCTGTGGGTATGATTCATGAATGCTGTACGTCAATTAATATGTATGAGAGAATAATCTACTTAAGATATACAGCAATAATAGAAATCAGATAAAGGAAAAATGGTGTGTTGTGTCGTTAAAGAGGAGAATATGGCTTGATATTCAATGGGGTCTTGAACTCCCCGAGTTCCTCCTTTTACCACGCCAGTGATGGTGGTTACGGATATAAGGATGTATTATAGCATTGTCCATAAATTTTCAAAGAACTTCTTACCTGGCATTTCGTATCGACATCAGCATAGAAGCCTGGAGTACTCGAGTGCTGCAGACATTTAAAATGCGTTTCCGGAAGGCTGGAATAAATTGGATAGTCCACACCAGGTACGCCAGGTATGGAACTTAAATCACCACCGTAGTCTTCACCGTAACCATGGTATTGTCCATCATCGTCTTGTGAGTGATCCTGGTATACAGCATTTACTTGTTGCTCGTGGGATTGAGCTTCTGGTCTCCAACCGGCGCCATTGTCATAGTCCTCATGATATCCACGTTGGTTTTCATAATCACTTCCGTCAGATATATGGTCGTTTTGAAAATCGTAATCGTGTTGTGGCTCAGCTGGTGGCTCGTAGTTCGGCACGTGCACTTGCGCATCCTGTGGAGCGATGTGCACTGATGCATCGTGTGGGGAGGTATGTACTGGTGTATCGTGCGGGGAGATATAAGCTGGTGTATCGTGCGGGGAGATATAAGCTGGTGCATCGTGTGGGGCGATCACTCTCACAATTTTTGCATTAAGGTATGGCCCTCCTGCAGAATGAGAAGGCCCATTGGTGTATTCGATGCTGACAGGCAAACTATGGCCGGACTGACTGAGTTTCTCCAAAGGGGCTATGACAACAGGTATGTGGTACGATTCCTGAAATGAGGAAATGAATGCATTTTATTCAAATTTTAGTTTGTGAAAAAGATGCTTCCTTTGAACAAATAGCAATGCAGTAACTACTGCTATGTTTCAATGAAAATCATAAAATTCTAATTTATTTTTGCAAAAGCTGGCAGCTAGGCAACATGAATTCTACATGAATTTAATTCATGAATTAAATTCAACATTTTCTACATGAATTAAATTCAACATGAATTTAATAGACCAGACTTAATGCGCACTAAAGTGCCACGCGCGCGCCCACACACACACACACACACACACACACACACACACACATATATATGCTTTGAATATTGAAAAATTTAAGCAGTATTTAACCATTTTTAATTTGAAATTTAATTACAAAATAAGCATAAATTTTCATATACGTGTACGTGAATAGCATTACAAATTTTAAACTCGAGGTCACATCATCGACCAAAAATAAATTTAAGTCCAAATTATGAATGTGACAACATATGATGGATACATAAGGTATTTTATGTAACAAAATTTATGAAATCCTGATGAACTACAGAAAATTATATTTTGTTTGTAGTATTTGCAAATCTGACAATAATAAGATAGAATTTACAAAACGATAAAAATAATAATGGAAAGTAAGATGACAATAACAATACCGTCTTTCACGGCGTTACTTAAATCACTTTCCAATTTAAAAAATCTATCAATTCAAGAGTATTTATTTACTTTAGAGATTAACTAGTTATTATAAAACTTGGGTCTACAGTTACACTCTATGTTCAGATGTATGAAAGTCTTCTACAACATGTATGTTAAAGACAAAGACAACAACAACACCAAAAAAGCATGATGGCTTAAGTTACCTCTCAATATGGGGTAACTAAAGCCAGCAGAAGAATTCAATGTTTGACTTAGGTTAGTTGGTGATGGGGTATCAAAATCCATATAAAGGGCTAAAATAAATGTAGATATACTGCTCAAGATATTTATTAGTAAAAATGAAAGTAAAAAGTAAATTTTTTTACATTTTAGTGTTTCGGATGTTTAATTTACACTAAAAAAGTTCAAGATGTTTAATTTAACATGTGTTGCCAAAATCGGTGTTCGAAATTTACCCAGCATAATGGCTTTATATAATAATTTTCAACACTCGTGTATAAATAGCTCAAGGTAGAGCTTTTTTTGTTTCTGGAGAAAAGGAGACGCCTTCCCCATCCTGGATTCGAACCAGGGTCCCTCCGTTTAGCCCGGAGTGTCTTGGACCGCTAGACGAATGAGGACAGGAAACAACGCTCTCTTTCTCCGTATGTAAAGATGTAAGATATTATTACCCTCCGCAGGGATAACACAATTGCCAAATATGGTCAACACAAGAAAGCCTCCGGGGCGAGTTTTTGTGAGTTTTCGCGGAGGAATTTATTTTTACTCAATAATTTTCGACACCCACGTAGAAACGAACTCAAACTAGAGCTGTTTTTGTTTAGGACAGGGGTCTTCAATCCGCGGCCCGCCGACATGTTTTATGCGGCCCGCCAACTCATGAAAAAATACAAATTGTTTCACACAAAAATAACATCCCTGCTCCCTTTGAATCTGAAATAAACATTGTATTTTATTCTGTTGGCATTTTCATATTTCATAATAAATATTTTAAAACACTATAGAACCAAAGTAACACACGGGTTTCCCCCTCAATCAGGTTTTACTTTTTTTTAACGTATATGGGTATTTGATGTAGTTTTATTGGTTTTCAGGGTAACAGTGGTTTAAAAAAATTTTAATTTTTTTAAACCACTCTTCAAATTCTATTCTAAATATGCTGATAAGAATATCTTCCCAACCACCCGACTGTGTGCTCTGCAAATGTTACTGTTCCGGAGCATTTACATCATACACTTACGTAGGCTGACGTAGAAAGTTCATAAGGGGATTAGAGGCTTACAAAGGGGAAGGGGTGGTTACAGAGCTACAACTTCATATATTTATATGTATATATACAAAATTTCGTTGCAGTGGGTATTACAACACCCATCAACCCCCCCCCACCTCCTGCGTACGCCAATGCATCTGTAAACAGATGTTTCCAAAAACGAAGTCGATAAAATGAAAAGTTAGGACCAGAATAACTGACGTCCACCTTGTAAGCATTCTTAGGATTGCAATATCAAAAATGAGACCTGATATTGACAGGATTGTTAAAAATAAGCAGTGCTATAAATCTCACTAAAAGGTTTGATTTCGCTTTACATATTAATAACTAAAAGTATTGTAAATGTTTTTTTGCGTCCATACATATTTTACATTGTAATACAGTAAAACTTCGATTATCCGTCAGACACGTGGCCAGAGCCTTGACGGATAATTGAAAAGACGGTTAAGCGGAAACGGGGAAATTTACAGTACAATATAGTACATTTTTATTAAAATTATACAATTAAAAAAAAATACGTTGTGAAATTTGCTGAAGGCACAAACGAAGTTTATTTGAATCAAGAGAACTTGCATTTAATGAAACTGTCACGACGATTTTTAATCAATGCAACATTATTCTTGTTTACTAATTGCAAAGGAGGGTAAAGGCGATTTTTTTCACATTTCCACGAGCGATTTGACCCTGTAAACAGAATCTAAAATTCTTATGTGAGAAAAGAGCGGGACTTCACAAAGAAGAAGGCAATTCAAATCCATGAAATCACAGTAGAATGCCCAAAACTTTGACATAAAAACTCAGGATTAAAGAAAAGCAGAAGCTAACATGATCTTACAAATAGGAAAATTATAAAGAAAGTCATGAACGAATTTTGCAGCTGTGAAGTAAAAAGTTATTTCTAAAGATTCAATTTTTTACCATTCTAAGTTGCGAACCAAGTTGAACAACAACAAACTCGTAATTTCAGATCAACATGACACTTTATCAGGGAGCAAAAGCAATAAGTTTCAAAATAATACCTTTCTCCCAAGCCAATAGCAAAACGTCTCTCAAATGACGTCACTCGAACCAGCCCAGAATTATTGTTTTCTATATAAAATCAAACCAATGAGATTTCGAGGTTAGAGAGGGAGCCGAGAGAAGTGACACTCCCCCTTGATTGAAAAGGCCAAGCAAAAGGAGAAAGAGACGGATTATGACAGGTAAAGATGAACGAAACGACCTCAAAAGATTAGCAGACGATAGCCTGGGGAAATGCTATCTGAGCCAGCAATATACTAGGATATAGGAAATAGACGATACATGTCTTCCATCTCGAGGAGGGTCCTGAAGCCATAGACGTGGACAATGAATATGGAGGACTATTGGGTGAGCATGTCTTCCCATTAGCTTCCTCTTTATTCTATAAATATAGATTAAAATTCACGAATTATAAATAAAACGATTTTAACGATGATAATGTTGCGATGCAAGACTAGAATATTTAGATAATTATTGTTATAATTATTACTGTATTTGGTAATAAATATCATTATTATAGATTCAAATTATTGCAGGTTTGACAAACCACATATAAGTACATATAGAAAACGATGTCATTGATTAAGGAATTTTGTAATAGAAATTGACTCAGGGTAAGTGTAATTAAGAAAGTCGAATACTTATCAACATGTTTGGTAAATGTGTTAGTGAATTTTATTTGTTCGATTGAATTATTTGAATCTTTTGAGTTTGATCAATGAGGATAAACTAATAGATAATCATTCTCATGTGATAAATTATTTCGATAAGATTTAAGTGATATGGATTCGATAGATCAATTGGTAATTTTTTGAAGAACAGAACTCCACTACCATGTATACCAAAATATACGAATTTATATGCTCATGCTATCCCGAAACCAAGGTATTGGGTTTAGTTATAATCATATACTTCATGATCTATATAATACTGCTTATAATATCTATTAAATTGTAAATAAATATAGTTTTCATGTCGAACAATGTCTTATGCAATTATTTTAAGTGTCAATAGTTTAACACATTAATTCTATGCAATCATACATACTTATTTCTTGATGTAGATATTTGAGGTTTTGCAAAACATAAATAAACACAACGCGTAAAACCTAAGTTTAATTGTCCTATCTGCGCAAATAGCAGACCACTAGACCATCACGACCAAACCACATATTTAATCTAAATGTTTCAGTTTTTAATATTTGGTAATCATTTAACAATAAGATATCAAAAAATGCCCGTGACATAAACAAATGGTCATGACAAAACGCGAATATAAAATATCACATACCTGTATGTCAAATTATTGTTATTGGCTGAAAACCGCACAGTTATTTATTCTACTTATTTATTTTTTTAAAGCACACAAGTGTCTTTTGGCTGCCATGTCCGTACTCTTCGAAGTAGTAATAGCTGAGTAGCATCATCTTCAGTCTGCTGTTCAAACCAGGTAACGCACTTAGAAAGCATACATTCTGCTTCAGCATGTATGATGGTTTTTGTAGGTTCCCCAGCCTCCAAGACACTTCCATCTCTTTCTTAAGACCATTGTTGTTCAATACTTGATGAATGAGTTCGTCGTCAGAAACTCGAATCAAAACCTGCTTCAAGTTTGTCAATGTTCATCCATTCACCAACGTCGTCAATTTCAATGTTTTCTCCTGCGGGTAGAGCCTCACAAGTGTGTAAAATTGTCTCATTGTCGATGTTAACGGAGTGGCCCTAACTTGAATTTGACGCCGATGGTTAGGCGAGAAAGACGGTAAATCGGGAGACGGATAATCGAGGTTCCACTGTTTGTATATATATTTAGTCCCAGAGGCGGATCCAGAAAATATTTTTGGGTGGGCACACAAAACTAATATAGACCTAAGGAAAAAATATCAATAAAGGCTGATTCAGTGAGGTGGAGGACGCCTCTCGAGCCGCTTTTGTTCAGTCCTAATATTGCTGATACAGTAGTGCGGCCCGCGGGCCTGCAAGAATAAGCAAAATTGACCCTTGGACTGAAAAAGGTTGAAGACCCCTGGGTTAGGAGGAAAAGGGACGCTCTCCTCATCCTAGAAAAGGACGGCAAAAGCCACTCCTGTTCGGTGGCATTTGTTACTCCGTACAGGGAGCAACGACGAATTTAAAAATATTGAAAAAAACAAAACAAAATGGAAATATAATCTAGGAAGTATAACAACCGTAAGAGTATTGTTTGAGGTTATGTTTAAAAATGATTTTAGTGAATTTAACTTAAAAATGTGATTTTGGCGATTAAAGTTATGGACTGTATAAATTTATGACGAAATTATCCTAAATACAAATAAAGGTTTATAAACTTAATTTTAAAACATACACACTATTAAAATATGTGGCCCAAAGCTTCGTCAAAATATGGAATTGATGGCATGAAAGTTAACAATCAAACTCAAAACAGTGTTGCCAAAATTAGTGTCCGAAATTTACCCAGCATAGTGGCTTTAGTTACTCCAGCGGCTTAAGTATATCGTCTGTTTGTTTGTTAGATTTTTCATGGCGCAAGTGCATCTGGGTTATATTGCGCCAAAACAATATATCAATACTAAATAACAATTGTCTGATAATAATGAGATAACGATAATAAAATAACAATAAAAAGATAGAAAACCTTAGCATTTGATTATTATTATCAATTAAAATTTCCGCGTCTGCTTAACATGAAACCTTGCAGTTTATGTGCATTCTCTAGTGTTGTGTGCATGTATGTACAAAAAACAAAATGATTTAAAGTGAAATTTCACCCTCTCTCTCCCTTTTTACACACAGAAGTTTGCGGAGTTCTTCTATAATGTTGTCTATAATGACTACTAACAGCATATAATCGTCTATAATTACTATTAACAGTCTACAATGGTCTATAATTACTATCAACAGCCTAGAATTGTCTATAATTACTATTAACAGTCTACAATTGTCTATAATTACTATTAACACAATCTGTAATTGTATATAATTACTATTAACACAGTCTATAATGTATATATTACTTATTAACACAGTCTATAATTGACATTAACAGTCTATAAATTGTCTATAATACTATTAACACAATCTATAATTGTATATAATTACTATTAACACAGTCTATAATAATATTAACAACAGTCTATAATTGTCCATAATTACTTAACAGTTGGCCGAGTTAAACGTACAAATCAGCAATTCGCTCAATATAACGAAACAATACAGAGTTTCACCAGGAGATTCCATAACAAACAGTTATTTCGACACTGGCGTAAGGTTTAAAAACACGACGTTTCGGGAGCCAACTGCTCCCTTTGTCAAGTGAAGGCAGAATTCCGCTTTCCATTTGACACGAAAATAACTGTTTATTCGTTCAGTTTCCGTCAACTAGTACTTTTGCTTTTTCGTGAATTGTTAGAGACATGAATTTCGTTTTCTGCATTATTTACTTTGAGCCCAAACTTTTCTTCTTCTAGTTGAGAGCTATATAATCCGTATCTTTTTTTTTTTAAGTGCGTTTCTAATACGAAAGTTTGAGGAGGGAGGGTGGCTCAAAAAGTTACAGAGGGGGCTTAAAGTTCGTAAATGTTTTGATGTATTTTATTAATATATTTAATAACATAAATATATAAGTAGGCTATTATATTTAACATCAATGAATAAATTTCTTAACTTAAATTTTGCATTAAAAACTTATAAATTTTTGAATAGTTCTATAATTTCCCCAATCCTTATTATAAAGTATATGAAGACTCAAACCTATGTAAAAAAAATTACATACACAAGATCTACAGTAGAGAGCTATTTTGAATACATTTTTATTGTCAAAGAACAATTTCCATTGTCATGTACAATTTCGTACAAAACAAAAAATTTAAAATAAAATTCTACAATATTTTATTTTGAGAAAAAATATTTTCCTGCGGGATATTGACTACATTTTTAGGGAATGGCGGCTCAGTCCTCTATAGCCCCAGCCTGGCTACGGCTTTGATGGTAGATGATAGCAGCAACCAAAAGATCGGCCATTCTTTATAGTGGCTATGGCTACTAGGACCGCATCCTCCAAAAATGTGTTTTCCCTTCCGAACAGAAGTTAACAACAACAATTGAAAAAAAAAAAAATGAATGAATGAACGTCACTCGACGTAAATTTCGTCTAAAAAAAGGTCTTCAGTGTGGGTGGGTAGGTAGGTCATTGGTAAAGGCTGTTCAGATTACAAATCAGTTGAGGTCACTGCACGCCACGTAAAGAACTGCCCAAGGCATGGCGCAATCGGAAAGCAAATGGGCACTTCCTCCAAAAATGTTTCAGCCTTTACGACTGCCTAAACAACAATCCTTTGGTCACGCAAGTTGGGGGACGGGCACAATGGTGAGGAATGTCGGCCATCTATTACGTCAGCTGCTTTCTTCACTTAGATCGCGGGCAAAACAAAAACAAAGTGTTCGCTCTTGGAAACCACACCTAACAATTTAATAATAATAACAATATTGGGGCGATGGAGAGAACGCTGGAGATAGAATATTTTGGGATTGGATTGAGTAATTCTATTTTGTATGGATGGCAGGCAGAGATAGTAAACAACTCCAGAATTCCTTATCCAGTGTGGACAATAAAAACTCCTTAACAGTTGACAATAGAAATTGCGTTCTCTCTCTCTCTTTCTCACTCTCTCAGACTCTTATTTTCATGGGATACGTCATTACTATTGCTATGCATATAAGATACATAGTTTTCTCTTGTGTTTAAAAAAGAAAGATACGAAGGAACAAAGTGCCAGGAAGAAATATTTTTGGGGAAGACTCGGCCCTTCCCCAAAAATATTTGTGATACGATATTCTTGCTTTTTTATTTAAAAATGAAAAAAATAATAATAATGTGCACCCCCCACCCGAGAATTTCCTGACTGCGGTCTTACGTGCCGGTAGATACATGCCAGAATACATTCTAAGGAACATTCTTTAGAATATATTTATGCTAAACTGTAGCGTCTAGAAAACTTAGTACATCGTTCAGCAATTAGAATCGTATACAAAATTTCATGTCTCAAGCCAACGATTCCGTTCAAATAATAGAGTTGTTCGTTGACTACGATTAGAGTCGTTTCTACCATTAGGCCGGGTAGGCGACTGCCTAGGGCGGCAAAATGGCGTAAAAATTTTAATTTTAAATCAAACAAAGAAAAAATTGAGCAAATGAGGAGAAAAAATGAAAAAGAGGAAAAATTAAAACATATAATTGTTTTCAAAAGCATACGGGACAATTACTTAATAAGTCTTTACTTTGCAAATGTAAAATTTGTTTATGTTTTATTGTTTAATTTTGCACACAAGTTTTTTTTCTATCTCTAATACATTTAAGCCTTCTAGCTCTGATAATAAATACAACGTTGTGTTTTCAACTATTACTCTCTCAATATCTCAGTTTCCAAAAACTTGAAATTAAACAATTATAACATGTAGCAATTGTTTTACTATTCATAATACCCTAACATTACAAAATAACTAATATAAGTTTAAAATATAAATATAATTAACGGGTTTAATGATTCAAAGTATAATAGAAGATTTACATTGTTGTACCGCTGGATGTTGGTGGCGGTAGGGAGGAGGAGGTAGTAAAAGGGTGGGGGCGGCAAAACACCTAGAAACTGCTCTGACTGCGATGCAAGTGAAAAGAGGCAGTCCATTAATTACATGCACAGTTTTCAGCTACTTTTAACCCCCACCCCCTGTGTACGATTGTGTACAGCGCTCATCGATTGCTATTCGATGCTGCCGCTCTCTGACGAAAGCCAAATCAGCTGCACTCTTTTCGTTAACTAAATCATAAAAAACGTCACACTGTAATAACTTCAATAAAGTTATTGAACTATTCGCTAGTCAGAAGGCCAGAAAAATTGTTCTCTAAATCCAGATTAATAAGATTTCGTACGCTTTAACGTACAGCTTTTAATTATTCTTCGTGTTAGTTTCTTTTTTCAGCAGTGATCTTGTAAAATAATTAAGTAATAAGTAAGTAAAAAAAAAAAAGCGTTCTTATTTCATACTTTTTGTTGTTCACCTCCTCCTCCGAAAAGAACAAATATCTATGAACCTGCCTAGGGAAAGGGGAGGGGGCCGGCGTTAACTCTCAGCGCCCCTGAAGACAGCATTGTGGATTGACTATGCAGGTGTTACCAGACAATAGCGAAGAATTGGAATTGAATTGCTGTATGATGGTAACGAGTTGAACTTATTATCAACCGTGGTGAGATGACCGTTTCTAATTTTCCGTTCTACGTAGGGCCAGTGGCGATGATGTACTTTTTCGTTGACTATAGTTATTAACTGTTTAGTTAAATGAATACTTGAATTTGGTCGTTTTCAACTAATAGGATATTCCATGTTGTATTAATTGTATTTAGAATTAATGTTTAGTTGATATTGTTATTGTTTCAGGGTGTTGAGTACTAAGAAGGATGCTGTTCATTTATTGAGGTTGCCATTGGTTGCGGCCTAAATTGTCCGTGGTCATGATGAAGGGATCTGTATGTATTAACTTGTGTGTTGCTATTAGTGAATTGTTTGTTGAATCACTAGTTCCAGCATCAGTGAGGCAAGTTCTACAGTAGCTCGGGGGTCACGTCTTTACGTTGTACCCATCTCTTTGGGGAAGACAAAACTGCGGTTACGAAGCCAAGAACTGTAGTGCTGGGCCGATTCTTAGATGTCCATATTCATATACGTATTTACGTTCTCCCATTGCTACTCATGAAAAGTTAGATTATGGATTGTTAAATCCAGGTCATTGCTAGTTCAGTTATAAATAATTATAAGTATATCGTTCAGCTGCTTATGCTTCCTTAGGAGTTAACGTTAATAAACGGCTTTCTATTTCCGGGGACCCGCACGCCCGAGTATTGCTGCTCCAGAGGGGATTGGATCAGGCTCTGACTATACTCGCGGCAAAGCTAACCTGGTGCACTGTTAAGGCTACGGTGACCTATTCACGCCCGTGCAACAAGTATTCATTCCCAAATTGGCGAAAAATGAGATAGCCCTCAACATTATTAGGCTATTTATCGCCTAATTTGGAATGCAGAAAAACGCGGTTGCCAAAATTCCAGGCGCGAAATTTCCCGCCAAGTGAATAAAGTCCTCTGAGTGGTCAGTTACTTGAATGACGTCATCGCTCGCTATAATGAATCTTTTTCCTAAATTTAATAAATACCAGCTTTTAATTGCACATATCATCATCATCATCATATTCAACCATTATCTATCCACTGCTGGATGAAGGTCTCTCCAAATGCTTTCCACACAAGTCTATCCTGAGCAATTCGCTTCCACGTCACCCCAACCTGTTTTCTTATTTCATCCACCCATCTAGTTTGAGGACGTTTTCTAGGTCTTCGGTGGTCTCTTGGAATCCAGTTCAGAATTTCTGTTGTCCATCGTTGATCAGTTCTTCTTGCAATATGCCCAGCCCATCGCCATTTCAGTCCTTTTACTTTAACAATGATGTCCTCTACTCTAGTTTGCTCTCTCACCCAAGTGTTTCTTTTTCGATCTCTCCTAGTTATTCCAAGCATGCACCTCTCCATGCTCCTTTGCGTTGTCTGTAACTTTCGTATTGCTCCAACTGTTAGACTCCATGTCTCTGATCCATAAGAGAGGACTGGCAATACACACTGGTTGAAGACCTTTCTTTTTAGACACAAAGGCAATTTCCCCTTCAGGATAAAACTGTTTCTTCCAAATGCACTCCAGCCAAGTTTAATACGTCTGTTGAGTTCTTTCATAATGTTGCCATCCATTGAAATCAGCTGGCCAAGGTAAATATATGAATCAGCAATTTCTAGCTCAGTGTTGTCAACTTGTATTTTTGTTTCCTCTACAAAATTATTGAACATGATCTTAGTTTTTTGTAGGTTCATCTTGAGTCCAACTTCTTCACTTCTAGTTGAGAGCTCTTGTACCATGTCTTGGAGTTCTAATGGGTCCGTTGAAAAAATAACAATGTCATCAGCAAACCGCAGATGATTTAAATATTCACCATTTATTTTTATTCCCTTGTTATTCCAATTTATCAGCTGAAAAATCATCTGTAAAGCAGAAGTAAAAAGTTTTGGAGAAATGGTATCTCCCTGCCTCACCCCTTTGCCAAGTTTGATAGTTTTGGTATCTTTATGTAACCGAAATTTTGCACTTGCATTTTTATACACACGTTTCACCATGTCAATGTACACATCCTCAATGTCTGTTGATCTTAAAGAGTTGATGACTGCTGATGTTTTTATAGAGTCAAAGGCCTTCTCATAGTCAATAAATGCAACACACAATGGAAGTTCATATTCATGTGTTCTTTCAATTAATTCTCTTAATACTTGAATATGGTCCACTGTACTGAATCCACTTCGAAATCCAGCTTGTTCTCTTGGTTGAGCTGCATCTAATTTTTTCTGCAGGCGATGTGTTAGAACTTTTGTGAAGATTTTATAAATAGCAGGTAACAAGCTAATTGGTCGGTAATTTTTCAAATCCTCTTTATCACCTTTTTTATGCAAAAGAATTACTGTTGCAGAATCCCATTGGTTTGGTATGTTACCGCTGTTAAGACATTTGGTAAAGAATTTTGCAAGTATGTCTTCTACATATTCTCCAGCTTCTTTTAGGATATCTAATGTAATACCATCATCACCAGGGGCTCTTCCTTTCTTCATATTTTTTATTGCAAATGAAACTTCTTCTTTTAAGATTTTAGGAGCTGTTCCTTCGACTATTTCAATGTCTTCGTTTAATTCACTGTTACTTTCGTATAGATTTTTGTAGAATTCTTCAACTCTTCTAAGTATTTCTTCCCTATTTCTTGTTACGGTGCCATCCTCTCCTTTTAATGCAATGATGTGTTTCTTCCCAACAGATAAACTTCCTTTAACAACCCTAAGGCTCTTGTTATTTTCAATGGCTTTCCTTACTAGCTCACAGTTGAATTTTCTTATGTCTTCTTTCATGCTTTTGCGCAGAGTTTTACAAAGTTCTATGTACTCAATCCTGGAACTGGTATTTTGATTGTCCACCTTCATATCTCTTCGCCTTTTCATGAGCTGTTTCGTCTTCTCAGATAATTTGCTATTGTGCTTTTTACAGGTTACACCACCAATTTCCCCAGCAGTTTCAACTATTGTCTTAACAATGTTTTCATTTGCTTCTGAGATATCACTTTCATCAATAAGTCCTTCCAGTGCAGAAAAGCGATTTTTTAATTCCAACTTGAATGCCTCGGTATTTTCTTTTAATTTCTTTAAATCCACCCTCTTACTTACTTGTTTCCTAATGAGCTTCTGTCGTTCTAATTTAGTATTTAAGTGCACTTTACATCTCACCATTCGATGATCACTTCCAGTATTAAATCTGTTCAGTACACTGCAATCTTCAATAATTGATTTCTTGTTTGCCAGGATATAGTCAATTTCACTAGTTCCCCCATTTGGGTGTTTCCATGTCCATTTTCTTTGCGGTTTCTTCTTAAAAAATGAATTCATGATGCTAAGATTTTCAGCTTCTGCAAATTCGATGAGTTGATCGCCACGTTCATTCCTTTCCCCATATCCGTATTTACCAACCGATGTCTCTCCTTGTTCCTGTTGTCCAATTCTTGCATTGAAATCCCCCATGATGAGCTTGATATGTTGTTTCCCTTTGGTGTGTAACTCTTTGATTTCTTCATAAAATTCTTCAACCTCTTCGTCGGTATGGCTTGATGTTGGTGCATATACCTGTACTATTTGAAGTTGGTATCGCTGGGTTAGTTGAACAACGAGCCTCGCTGCTCGATCTGACGTGCTTTCGACTTCAAGAAGGTAGTCTTTAATTCTTTTGTTGATTAAGAAGCCAACACCACTTGTTCTTCCAGTTTCCGTTCCTCTATAATAAAACAAATGTCCACTTTTAAGTTCCACCAACTCTTCACCTTTTCTTCTAACTTCACTGAGTCCTACAATGTCCCATTTGATCTTGTCAAGTTCTTCTTCCAATTCCTGAAGTTTTGCTTCAGAAGCAAGGGATCGTCCATTAAACGTAGCCAAGGTCAATAACAAACGGCAGCCTGGGCCATTCCAGTGATTCTTAGCACCCCCTGCTTTCATGCCACACTGACCGCTGCCTTGATCAGGAGCACTCCAGCACCTGGAGACTAGGGGCCATGGTTTCTGGTGTGTCAACATAATGGAGGAATTAGCCATAATTTCACCACGCTGGCTAGACGGGTTGGTGAATTAGCCCTCCCCTTCCGCCTTTCTATCCGTGTAGCAAATATTAATTTGCCACATAAATAGAAAGCTCAGCCTGCACCACTTGAAGGCGGGGTAGGACACTAGGTTACTGGCCTGGCCGGTTCCACACATCGTCACATACGTTCAGCGTGTGGGTCTCCTTCCAGTTAGATACCAGCAACCCTTTTGCAGGCCATATATATATATAAAAAGTTTTCCTCGCCCATTCTTGGCGGAAACAGGCTTTGGGACGGGCAGAGCGCCATGTTCCCAAGCCTCTTTTTACATCACTTCTTAATGTGCCATGTCTAGAAACTTCCTGACAATGTGACACGTGTTTAGGATTGTGGCTTTTTGTATTTCAATGTAGGTGTTTGGGTCAATGTTGAGTATCTCCAAATTCGTCGCAAGCGTTTTTGGTACTATCCCTGTTGCTGAGATGACTAACGGGATGATGAGGATCTTTTCCATACCCCATATATCTCGTACTTCATGTCTGAGATCTTGGTACTTGGTGATTTTCGTTGTGTAGGTTGTCTGTATGTTATTGGTGTTGGGTACTGCTATGTCGATTAAGTACGTGGTCTTATTCGATTTATCGACGAGGGTTATGTCAGGACGGTTATGTGGGACTGTCTTGTCTGTTATGATTGCTCTATCCCAGTAAAGCTTGTGTGTTTCGTTCTCATGCACGGTCTCTGGCTCATATTTGTAGTACGGGCATTTTTCTGTCAGAAAGCCAGCATTCGCTGCCAATTTCTGGTGGACTATTTTCGCTACTTGATCGTGTCTATGTTTGTAGTCTGACTGCGCAAGGATCTTGCATCCTGCCATCACGTGTTGGATTGTCTCCGATGCCGCATGACAGTGTCTGCATTTGTCGCTTTCTATGTCTTTTCTCTGGATGAATTTCTGATTGTTCCTTGTTGCGATCACTTGGTCTTGGATGGCTAGCATGAATCCTTCTGTCTCTGGCTGGAGAGTGCCTTTGGCCAGCCAAGAATTTGATGCCTTTTTGTCAACGTGTGGTTGTTGCAGGTCATTGTAGTGCCTGCCATGTAATGGTTTTCCGGCCCAAGTTCTCAGTTTCTGTTCGTTGGCTGTTTCGAGGACACGCTCTTCGGTACTACACAGGTTTAGTGGCGTGTAATTTGCATCTGCTTGTATTATGGCTTGGATGAGTGGCGATCGGGGACTCTTCAACTGGAAGTATTGCCTCATGCTCTGGATCTGCTTGTCATGTAAGTCTTTGAGGTCCGCTTGTCCGCGTCCTCCTTCTTCCCGGGGTAGTGTTTGCCGTTCAATTGCCGTTGCAGGGTGTAGTTGTCCGGCTCTTCTCTGGATGGTTCTCATTTTCCGCTGGAGTTGTTCTAGTTCAGTGTTGGACCATTTGATGATCCCGAAGGAGTAGGTGAGCACTGGTACCGCATATGCGTTAATTGCTTGCGTGGTGTTCTTCCCGCTCAGTTTCGTCTTCACAATGCTTCTAAGTCTTTCTTGGAATGCTTGCGTGAGCTGGACTTTGACTTTCTTGTGCTCCTGCTGCCGTTTTTGCATTATCCCTAGGTATTTGTAGGTTTCGCCCTCGTCCAAGGTCTTCAGTAGTCTCCCGTCTTCGAGTTCGATGCCTGGTAAATCTTCTTTGCTATTCTTCTGTATTTTGCACTTATCGAGGCCGAATTCCATTCCTATGTCCTTGGAGAATGTCTCTGTTATACTGATGAGTTGTCGGAGTTGGGTGATTGTTGGCGCGTATAGCTTGATGTCATCTACGTACATGAGGTGGGAGACTTTATGTAGGTTTCTCTTGTCTTTCTTCAGCATGTATCCGTATTTACTTGTGTTCAGCATCCTTGACAAGGGGTTTAACGCCAAGCAGAACCACTGGGGGCTTAGTGCGTCTCCTTGAAAGATTCCGCGGCGGATGGGGATCTCGGCCGTTTCTATTTTACTGTCTGGCGTGTTTAGCTGTAACCGGGTTCTCCATTGTTTCATGCTGCTCTGTAGGAATCGGATGATTGAGGGATGCACTTTGTATATGCTGAGTATTTCAAGGAGCCACGAGTGCGGAACAGAGTCGAAAGCCTTCTTGTAGTCTATGTATGCGGTGTTGAGTTTTCGCTTTTGTTTTCTTGCTTGTTCCAGGATAACTGAGTCGATGGTAAGCTGCTCTTTACATCCCAGAGTCCCTTTCTGGCATCCCTTTTGTTCTTCCGTCATTAAGTTGTTGCTTTCGCTGTGCCGGCTTATTTTTTCAGAGATGCACCCCGTGAGTATCTTGTACAGGGTGTTAAGGCACGTAATGGGTCGGTATTTCGCTGGGTTACTGGTATCCTGGTCCTTCGGTAGGAGGTAAGTTATTCCCTTGCAGAGGAATTCAGGCATTTTGCTGGGGTCTTCAATTATCGCCGTAAGTTCCTTGGCTAATGGGCCATGGGCGCTGGTAAATTTCTTGTACCAGAAGTTGTGTATGCCGTCAATACCGGGTGCTTTCCAGTTGTGCGTACGTTGGATTACCTGCTGGAGTTCCTCTATCGTGATGCCCGTGTACTCCATCTCCTCTATTCCTCTCGTAGCCTCCATTTCTTGCTGAATCCAGGGGGCGCTTTTGTGCTGTACTTCATTGGACCATAGTGTCTTCCAGAAGGTCTCTATTTCTGCTGGCTTTGGGGCTTCGTACTTGTCTTTGTTCGCTGGGGTCTCTCGAAGCTTCCTGTAGAAGGCCTTCTGGTTTGCTTGGAATTGCATGTTCTGTTGTTTTTTGTTGGTATAGTCTTTGTATCTTCGGAGTCTTCTGGCGTATACACCCAGTTTTTGTTTGAGGGTATCCAGATATTCGCTGATATGTTTATTGGGCTCTTCGTGTCTTGTATGGATCCTATTTCTCTTAAGGGCCATCTTCACTTTCCTCACTAATTTCTTACCCCTATTTCCCTGGTATACCAGTTATTTGCCCTATTCTGCTGCGGGGTTCCTTTCTATTTTGGCAGTCTTACTTGCCATGTTGGTGGTGATTTGTTTCCCTGTTATTTCGCCTTCGTTCCCTTACTTCGTTGTCGCGCTCTTAAATCAGAACCGCGTTCGGGCTTTAAGCAGAGGGGCCAGTTCGAAAAATATGCAACAGTCTCTCCTTGGAGGTGTCGGCGGTTGTAGCGGCGCCTCCAACTGTACGGCTACTAGAACCAACACAGCCCAAAGTGCTTTGCAGCCTAGTATAGGTGCAACCACTAGGGCTGAAAGACCACGCCAGCGCATGTCATGGACAATAGATATGAACACCTACATCATGCGCACCTACTATACGATTACAAAGCTGGAAACAGACATGACAAATTACAGACCCACACTTCACGCCAAATTCGCACAACAGTACCCACACCTGGACATCAGTATAGAAAGGATAACAACCCAACGCAGGAACATAATAACCAGAAATCTCTTAGCAGAGCCCATACTACAAAGGTTAAGAGATGAAGTCGCCAATGACCTGGCAAACACTTCAACCAGTGTGGCCAACCCTGAAGCACCAGCTATTGGCGCAAGAGAACCGCTCCAACCAAGCATAGAAGAAGAAGAGAGGAGGGACGTGGAGAAAATGGAAGAAGGTTTCCAATGTGCCCTGGCGGAATATGAAGGCTCGGATGCCGCAACAAGGCCAAGAATACCACGCCAACCGGCATCTTGGAAACTCTGCAAAGCAACCAAGATCCTCAATGAACATACTCTACCACTACACCTACAGAACCACAACTCCCTACAGGAAATACACACCGCCATATACTGTGCAGCAGTAGCGGCATCACGCGCCAATGGGTACGAAGTAAGGAACGAAGGCCGAAGTAACAGAGGAAACAAAGCCCAACCACCATGGCAAGTGAGACTGGAGAAAAGAATAGAAGAGCTCCGCAGCAGCATAGGGCGAATAACCCAGTACATGCAGGGAAATAGGGGTAAGAAATTAGTGAGGAAAGTGAAGATGGCCCTTAAGAGAAATAGGATTCATACAAGACACGAAGAGCCCAATAAACACATCAGCGAATATCTGGATACCCTCAAACAAAAACTGAGTGTATACGCCAGAAGACTCCGAAGATACAAAGACTATACCAACAAAAACCAACAAAATATGCAATTCCAAGCAAACCAGAAGGCCTTCCCTGGATTCAGCAAGAAATGGAGGCTACGAGAGGAATAGAGGAGATGGAGTATACGGGCATCACGATAGAGGAACTCCAGCAGGTAATCCAACGTACGCACAACTGGAAAGCCCCGGGTATTGACGGCATACACAACTTCTGGTACAAGAAATTTACCAGCGCCCATGGCCCATTAGCCAAGGAACTTACGGCGATAATTGAAGACCCCAGCAAAATGCCTGAATTCCTCTGCAAGGGAATAACTTACCTCCTACCGAAGGACCAGGATACCAGTCCCCATCCACCACCCCATCCGAATATTCGGATGGGGTGAACCAACTTATTCAGGATGGCCCATATGCAATGGTAAAGAAGAACCCTTCCACTGCTCACCTTTCCAAGGTTAAGAAAACGGTTCGGGACTGTTTCTTCATAGATGAGAAGATTAAAAAGTCAATTGTACCGTCATTTGCTAATGTTGCCCGACTTTATGCCCTGCATGAACCGGGAATGCCATTCCGACCAATTGTTTCAAATATTGGTACAGCCACCCATCCACTGTCCAAATATCTTGTCCGGAAATTTTCACCTCTACTAACAAATAATATTTTTACAGTTAAAAACTCTTCCAATTTCATTGAAAAATTAAAGCTACTCGATCCTAATTCCTTCAAAATGGTCTCATTTGATGTGAAGAGTTTATTTACAAACGTACCCATCCAAAGCTCACTTGATTCACTTACTCGGAGATTGAAGGAGTTCCATTATACAGATCATGAAATTAACGAACTGATTCTCCTTACCAAACTATGTATCAACCAAACTTGTTTCTTGTTTGAAAATAACTTATACAAACAAACCAGTGGTCTTGCAATGGGAAATCCACTTTCCCCAATCCTGTGTGATATATTCATGCACTATATAGAAGATAAAATACTGTCGCTCATCCCATTCAAATTCTGGATAAGATATGTGGATGATACTTTCACTCTAATTTCTAGCAATATGAATCCTTCACAGATCATCAACCTCCTAAACACCATTGATCTTAACATCCAATTTACTTTCGAAGAAGAAAAGGACTGTACACTGCCTTTCCTCGACGTTTTAGTTCATAGAACACCTACTAGCGTCCAAATCAGTGTCTACCGAAAACTTAATTCCGTTAGCCTTCTTCCTCACGCTCTATCGGCTCATCCACAAAGCCAGAAAATGAGCTCGTTTTATTGGTTGGTGTTTCATGTCATCAAATTCTCTTCTACAAGTGACGCATTGACTAAGAAAATCAGCTACATTCGACAAATTGCCTCATACCGTGGCTACAATCCAACAATTATTGATCATATTTTTAAAGAACTCACTAAACCTAAACCGGCCTCTTCTCTCTCCAGTGATTCTTCAGCTCCTACGAACATTGTCTGCATTCCTTATGTTCCGAAAATTTCTACTAGGATCGCTGCTGTCCTGCACAAATTCAACTTTCGCGTTACCTTCACTCCGATCAACAAAATAGGCTTTTCTCATCTTAAGGATAACATCCCGGATTCTGACAGCTGCGGCATATATTCCATTCCGTGCCAGTGTGGCCAAATTTATATCGGTCAAACACGAATAGCACTGAGTCATAGATTAAAATACATGAGGCTTACGTCAGAAAGCAAGAATTTCATAAATCGGCTCTGGCAAAACACTCATGGGAATTCGAACACAAGTTCTTATTCTCTAATGCACATATTATTAAAAAAGTCAACTCAACACTTGATCTCAGTTTCTTTGAGGCATTTCACATTCTAGCAAACATCAATATTGCAGTTAATGATCAACTCCTTAGTAACTCTATATCATCCACTTGGAAAAACCTTTTGGGTCTCACGGCTGAAGACGTCTCCACAAATACGCTTTACTCCTCCGCCCAATCAAGTTTCCAACCGACGTGATGGCAACACCGACCAACAGCACGGACATAAACAGAAGCCGCCATTCGCTCTGACGACGGTAGCTGGTTAACGCTATCGAAATAGCTATCAGCAGTGTTATCGTGTTAATGATTTTATCGAACTGCACCATAAAAATTGTTTTGCATTTATTTCTATTGATTAGTGCAGTGTGTCGCTATTAAACTATTTATAGAAAAATTGATTCATTTTTGGAAAACCAGTGAAGATCATTATATCCAAGCTGATTTAATTAAGAGCAAATATATCAAGCCCGTTGTAACATAGCAAAATATCATCTTCATAGGCAATGACAGAAGGTAAGCTATTTATCTGAAATATTCCATTTAAAAATACGTTGTTGTATCAGGCTCCCCCTCTGGTTAGGGCCCATGGTGGGTGACTGATCTGCCGAACAGTTTAAGCTTTCACCTCTAGAATATCCTGAAAACGAGTTACAATATTTACTCTTTTTCATTTCAAATCTATGCAATTGCTGTGGGATGCCGTTGTATTAATGCCAGGGCTGGGCTTACGGTGTTAGCGGCCCTGGAAAACGCTTTGACAAAACAAAATTTCTTGGTATTTTCACTACACTTTTTGGCGGCCCTGAGCTGCCGCTCAGCTCGAATCTCCTCCCCGTAAGCACGGCTCTGTTAATGTGAACAATTAAATTTCTGTCCAAAATAAGTATCTGCACTGTATCTTTCACAGGTTAAGCTGTTGGTGCTGCATGTATTGTTGTACGAAATTTTTCTCGAACTTAGTCAAATTATTTATAAATATTAATTGTTAAATGAATCATTTCTCTCAATTATAGGTTTTCATAGTAAGAACGCCATCAAAAACACTGTTGTGATAATCAAAGCTTTTAGGGTTCATTGGCATCTATCCTATAACTTTTACGTTTATCTTTTAATAGAATCATGTTGCATAAGTGATCTGCAGTCTTTCGAAAGACAATATTTGCTTTGCATCAACGTTCGTGGAAGGAAGTTGTGCCATCGAGAAATAACACTAAAAACATGCTGCGTATTTAAGCATAGCCGATCCCAAAAATTCTTTCAGAACATAAATATTGGGGTAAGTACACTAGTTTCTATTCCTCGAATGCCAAGTTACTTCCATAAATAGAGAAGTAATTATTTTAAAAGGTTGGATTGCTTTAAATCAAGAAATTAAATATCGAAAATTTATGATGCAAACAGGTTCAGTTCAAACGTTTTACCAGTTAAATATTCCATTAAAATTTACATAAAATAGATAGTTAAAGGCATATGTACATGTAATTTTGTTCATTGTATTTATTTCATGTAATCTTTATATTTATTCGTGAATTATATTTTCATTTGCGATTCTCTGTAGGTGTTGGGTAAGGAAATAGAATTCGGGAAATATAATAAATAAATTTAATCACACAGTAAATGAAATAAAACAGTGCAGGAGTTATTTCCAAACGCCAAGGAAAAATTTGTAGACTGGAAAGAAGGTTTAGAGAAAATTAACTCATTATAGATACTATAAAAATCAAATTCCTGTTTCATGATAAAAAAAATAATGAATAGAAATCAAGCCTCAATATAAACCATACTTAAATAAAGAGATTGAAAGAACAAATCAAACATGATTTTTGGGGATTACATTAAATGAATCACTAAATTGGGATTTACATATTCTAGAAATCTAAAAAAATAAAAAATTGGCATTTTAAGTATGCTTAACGTTACCAATAGATATAAAAATAAATCAATATTACTCATTTATAGTGAGCCATATTAACTACGAAAATAGCATATGGGGAAATACAAACAAACATAAGCATAGAAGATTCAAAAAATTTAAATACAGCTATTAAATCAATAAAATATGTATTTTAATAAAAAAAAACTTGGCATTTAAAATTTAATTTAATATCCTAAATGTTGGAGAAACCCATAGATTTAAAAATTTGATCATGATATTTGAAAGGATAAAACGGAATAAATATTCTGATGTAATTAACAAAGACTTAACATCGGAAATTTACAAGGTCATGTGAAGACTTAAAACCAATGAAGATACGAAGCAATATTTGTCATAATATTAAATTTTATGGAATTACACTTTGGAATAATTTTCCAGCAGGCATAAATAACAATGAAATAATATGTTTAAAAGAAAACTCAGAATTTGATAGAACATTAAGATCGGTCACGGTGAGGGGCAAAGAATAATAACTAAGGTTTAAGCTCTCTGTCATCCAATACGATCTCAACTATATAGATTTTTCGCATAAAAAATAAAATGTTTTTGTTTTAAAAAATGGGGTAAGCGGTTTTCCATCTTGAAGTTTCAGAAATTAAAAAGTTAATAAACAACGAAATTTGAAAATGTTTTGATTTGAACTATTCTGAATTTTATTTAGTGATATGCTATCCTCAGGTAAGTCGCGTCACATTTAAAAGGAAAATTAAAGTTTGATTAAACGCGAATTTTATAATAATTTAATCGAAATAGAATTCATACAAATTTTGGAATTGCTAAAGCGATTCTTTAGTAGTTATTTTGTAAAACATGTGAATTCAAAGAGAAATGCCGATATTCAACTTACATAGTTTTCCACACGCATCGGAAAGTATGTATTTATGTTTATCGTAAAATACTACTTTTAGTTCGTTATCCTTTTATCGATCGCTAGTATCGAAAATATATTAGTGTAATGAAAATGAAACATGAAAAGTGTCGAAAATCGATGTTCATAAATGGTTTTGGAAATATTGGGTTTAAGAAGATAAAAAATTAGCAGGTAAATCGATATTGAAAATATGGATGCAGTGGGCTCATATTTAAGTTAGGGGGAAAGAGTAATGGAGAAATTAAAGAGGAAAAAGGATTCATCGACAGAGAAAATTATACATTAAAATTATGAAAGATGTGAATATTCGGACATTTGCAATTTGCATATTCGATTCTTAGAGAAAATGGGGCGTTACGTTCACCAGATAGCTGAAACATTGAACAATGTGACAGTACGGGATATACTTCATCAAAATTAATGGGTATGAAAGGTTTTGACACCAATGAGTTCAGTAACTATCAGGGACGACAGTCAAGGAGAGGCGAAGATAACATTACCATATTTAGAATTTGCTAATGTTGACAACAGTTATTCATCATAAATATGGAGAGTGAATGCAAGAAACGTTCTACTGTGGCGCAGTTGTGGTGCATTTATCTGCAACCCAGAAAATCAGATTGAATCCTCATGGTAGAAAGGTCTGGCTATTTTTTGTTAATCCGTAATTAGAGGTTCGATTCCATGGAAGACACAGTCTCGAATTATTTTAAAAATTATGTCCTACGACATCGCGCTCTGATCTGTCATCTCATCATAAAGTTCAATAAAAAGAATAAAGAATTTGATAGAAAAATTTGTTCCATAAATTATGATTAACACACTTTCGATTAGGTTGTGCGGAAATTAAAAAAAATATTGAAAATGATGTTTTAACTGAAAAGTTTAATTTTGTATAATGATGCAGAAGGAAAAGTTCTACTGTTCACTAACACTTAATTATTGTACATAAAAATATTAATATATTCCGTAAAAATGTAGATCGACATTTTAAAAAAATAAAATTATAAAAGAAAAAATATTCGTTCTCTTTATTTTCATATGTCCAATTGTTTCAGAGTACGTTTTTATTGAAGAACAAATAGTGATTATTAAATATTTAAGTTGAATGATTACCACAATGGTTATCAAAAGTGGGATAGATGATTTAATGACAGAATCACGGTCAAATTCTAATTAACTAGGTTCGTTGTTGTGAGAGTTTTACTAAACAAGAACAGCAAGGGTAATTTTTCCGAGAAATCCGATTATCTTAAAGCCTAGAGAATTCTTTTCCCGGACAACGCGGTGCAGTTTTTTTTTTATTTTGCGGAGGTGGGGCAGTTATGAGTCCAGAACCTGGGCTAACGTACGCTAGGTGAATGCACCACCTCAGGGCCTAAAGATGTTTAGCGAGATTAAAATTCGGAACTGAATCCTCCCACGAAGTTTTAAAAAATAAAATAGAGTATTGTGCAACACAGACAAATCGCTTTCCCTGCCATGAATCAGAAATCTTTGGTTTGCTCTACATCCACAAATTGTAGATTTCAGCATAAAACGCGAAAAAGAAAAAATTATAGATTTAAAAAAAAAAAAAAAAAAGGAACATTTTCAATAATATGAGGCAATTCAGCAAAGTGGAAACTACTGCAAAAATGCAAAATATTTCCCCATTTTCTTTTTTTATTTGATTACATGTTAGAAGCGACCAATTGCTTTCACGGCTGCCTGTAGGAAATGCAAGAACTGAATGTTGTTTTGTAGAACGTTGTTCTTTTATTCATATCGAGAGTAGAAATAAGAAAAGGTAAAATCTGCAAAGAGCGCGATTGTTCCGCTTCCTAAAAGGAATTTTATTTTAAGCAAACGAAAGATATTTTAGCGAACAAGTCAAAGTTTGAATTTTAAGTAGCATCGATACATAATGTAAACAACGCTGTTCATGTTTTTAAATGAGTATGTTTCTCGCAGAGCTCAGAATATTGGTGTTTAAAGATTCTGAAACTCAATATGTAACTTTCGATTAAAATTACCATCCAGAGACATGTATACACTCCCAAAAGAACAAACGTTTACAAAAATCCTGGATTCAATCAAAAGAACTGTCAAATATTTAATTGATACTCATTTATTTTGAATTAATGCAAATAAGTTCACGGAGGATACAATTAATATACAGATTGTATATTTATGGCGCAAGAACAAGGGTCATTATGCGCCAAGATACTGATAAGGAATTCCTTGTAATATGCGTTATGTAAGGGACCCATGGGCTACTTTAGTTGTAACGAGGCTCCTAACTATATATACTTACACAACGTATTTTAATTACTTTAAGTATGTTAAATGATAAATTAGTCGCAAAGGAAAGAATGATTTTTCGACATCTGGTTAGACTCAAAGACACAAACTCTTGATAACCGGTTGAGTGCTCTTACCCGGTGAGCTACAGGCCTCGATCGAATTCCTCTTTACGAGCGAAAGTAAAGCTGCACTACGAACAATTTTGCAATTAACGGGACACTGCGTAGACTGCTTTTTAAACTAAAGCGACAAGTCAAGGAAGTCGAACGTACGATAGTCGAGACTTGCATAGATATTTATTGAAGTCAATAATTATCTTCATAGTAGATGATGCAGTATTAGCATTTAAGTTATTTTGATGTTGTGTAATGATTTCGTGAATAGATACACCGAAGAGCCAAAACATTAAAACCACCTGTGCGTTATGCAGACAAAGTTATCTACAGTACCAATCAAATGGAAGGGGTGGGTTTTAGGTTGGTATATAAAAATATGGGACTGTGTTCTGTCGATCAGTAGTTTTTATCTCTGCAAGGTGGGTAAAGATAAGGATTTATCGGACAGACAAAGGACAGATATTAAAGGCAAGATGGCTGTGTAAGAGTACTTCGGGAACTGCACGTCTACTCGGCTATTCATGGTGTGCAGTAGTTAGTACGTATCAGAGATGATTGCAAACAGGTGAAACATATATCCGAAGACAAGGTGTTGGCCGGCCAAGGGCCATTGGCTACGCATGGACAGACGTGCTACCCTGGCGAAAATTAGCAAGGAATTTAATAGTGGTGATTCACGGAATGTGTCGAAACGTACTCTTCACCGAACATCGTTGTCTGTGGGACTACAAAACCATCGTCTCATCTATGCTCACTATAACTCATCGCCATAAACGCATACTGTGGGCACGTAGCCATATCTATTGGATAGCTGAAGGAGGGTCACATGGACAGATGAATTTCGTTTTTGTTTACATTATGTAGATGGACTTGTTCGTGTGCGACGTTTAACGCGGGAAAAACTCTTAGCTGGCTGCATTGTTGGAAGCAAACAAGGTGATGGTGGGAGTGTTATGGTGTGGAAGAGTTTTTCATGGAACGAGTTTGGTTTCATTGTCATTGTTCAAGGCAATCTAGATACTTCGACATACTTCAATATCCCGTGGGACCATTTATACTATCTTCATGTTCACCGTCTTTCCAGACCGCAATGGCATCATACAACAGGATAATGCTCCCTGTCACAAGGCTCGTATGATTCTGAAATGGTTCGAGGAACACAATGAGTTTTGTTTATTACCGTGGCCTCCAAATTCTTCCTATATAAATCCAATTGAGCAGCTGCGGTTTTACTAATAACAACGCATCCGAGCATTAATATCACAACCACGTAATCTACAGGAATTTGGTCAATTTCTATTGCAATTATGGTGTGATAACCTATGTGCAACCTATCGACTTTTAGTTGAAAGCGTGCCACGCAGCTTTCAGATCCTTTTCGCTCCAAAGGTGGACCTATATGCTATTAGATAAGTGGTTTTAATGTTTTGGCTCTTCAGTGTATAATTCAATATTAATATACTGATAATAAAAGAATGTTATCGAATTTGTATGATTAAATTTCCTTTATTTAACCAGATGCGTTTTTCATACCACTGTATTATCCAGGACGGTTTTAGTGAAATTATATCATGTTTCACATGCAGTACGCACACAACGTTTTTAGACGCACGATACCCAGAGCATTTTGCACAATAAAAATAAAATACCTCTATAAGCTAAGTAGTATATTATTTGAATGCATTTTTATAAAGTATCTTTTATTTAAATTTATTACGCTTTATCGAGTAAACGTTCACGAGAAAATGATTGGCATTGATTTTGTTTGATGGCACAAGAGCAGCTAAGGATATGCTACGATAGGATCTACAGAGAAATTCGAAAGGAAAGAAAAGAAAGATCCTAACCCCTATCGTATAGAGAATCAAACGCTAGGCTATGGAATTGTAGGGCAATCGTAAGACTTCCGTAAAATTAATGACAACATAAAATTCAGCAGGGTACACGCGAATAATTAATTTTAGTGAGCGAAATAATTACCTTTTCAAGGGTTCTTAATAGGGCTCGTCACCTTTCCTCTGTGTCTAACAGTAAAAATTAATTTTTCTGGTAATTGCAAAATCATGTGTTATAAGGTTTTAACATGCCTCAGATTTTCATCCACCATTTATAATATTCTATTTTCAAGTAAAACTTAAACGTATACTTTTTTGCTGTACAAATTAACGCCATCTTAAAAATCGTGCGGGGGTGTTACGTTGCCCGAGAAAGGAGATTTTCCAACTCATTAAACCTTTTTTCATTAAAGGCTAATTAGGCTGCGTTTTTACGAATCATTAATCAAGTATTTTCTTTTGCATCTTAGTTGATTTTTAAAAGAAAAAATAAATCTTTTCTGAAGGGACTGATATTTCATCACCTTCAAGAATTTTATTTCATTAAACTGCTTTCAAAAATAAGAGTGTTGAAGGTCTCTTGCTATTTTACAAATAATTATCTTCGAAGTTAGGTTATTCACTTACATTATCTAATGCAATGAGTGCTTTTAAAGCCCGGAATCAACAAAAAACCTTTGAATCTTTCTTTTTTTCTCAGTTTCTAAGTAGTTGATCGTAAGTTCAACATTTTCCATTCCAAAATTCCTCACACAGAATTCGCATCTTAACAAGACCATCAATCACGATATTCTTTCTCCATAGACAACGAACTCAACATCACCAAGAATTCATTATCATACACAAACCTGTATAGGAATATTTTAGATCGGCGTTGGACAAGTAGTGTCCCGAGGAGCCTCATGAGGCCATTTCATGCGGCCCGCAGTAAGATTAACAAAATTCAACTAATTTTATTATTAGTTTCGTGCTTCTGAAACCCCCTTTCCATTATAAAAGTAATGAGAACTCAAAGGAAAATAGGCAACTAATGACAATCTTCAAAATTTGTTAAAAATGTTAATATCATTGAAAACAACTTTTATAGACATTTCTTCTCATGAGCACCTATATTATTAATTTTTTAAAATTTTAATACCAATATTTTTACACAAAAATCCGTTCGAAGTACTATTTTGATTCGCTTATGGGTGTAATCATACGTTTGGTCTCATTATTCTAGCTTCAAAGTGGTTTACAAAAGCAATTTGTGATGTAATCATAACTACCACCATTAAATAACTCGCGTTTATTATTCCAGGAAATAATTTAAAATTTTGAGTAAACGAAACACATGGAATGGATTCCGATGCCAACGTATATTATGTATTGATCTGCAAACACACGCAGCAGCAATTGAGCTCCATTACTGTTCTAGAGTAATGATTTTCATCCCTTTTCAAATGTCTTCCGCTGAACATCAATAGAACATATACTATATACTTTTCCGCAACCATAGAAATCGTATCGGTATTAGAGCATTGACCAAGGGTGGTGAATATTCGGACCATGTTAATTTTCTGGGTATGTATATGCAGGAAAATTTCAAGTGGAATAAACAAGTTGATTTCGCATATAGCAAGATTCAACATAGTACTGGGGTGATAAGAATATTTTTTGTTAACTCCGATAGTTTTGATTATGATTTGTTACTCGTTTATACACGCTCATCTTTCCTACTG
>QLNU02013614.1:2824528-2855155 GCA_006491805.2 Dysdera silvatica | reverse complement strand
ATGGGAAAATGGCAATTGTCATTTTTAATTGAATCGATTGTTATCCGACTGTCTGTGAAAATCATGGCTGTTTTTGTGGAATCACTAAATACAGAGGCATCCAGTTTTTCTAAGGCTTTTTTAATTGCCGTTGCTTCCGCTTGGTTATTGGAACAAAGAGGGTGAAGCCTGAAACTTCGTTTAGTGACTTCGTGACTATTTTTGTAAATTATGTAAGCACATCCAACGCAGTTATTAATTTTACTTCCATCTGTAAATACTTGGAATTCATGTTTGATATAATTCGTATCAAATATATCAATCATTTTACCAGGATGTAACCAGTTGTTAAAGAGAATTGGTAAGTCATGAATGACTCTGTGTTTTTCTAGCTTCTTTCATATAGCGATAAGTTTCAGATGTTCCTTTAATTTTTAAACAGATCGGAGTAATTCACGCCAACAAGCAGGTAGAATCGTAGGACACAGTACAGAAACCTCTGATTATTCGAATGACAATGCTTCCCTGAACTGACTTGAGTTTCCTTTGGTTGTATAATTTGTCTAATGCTGTGTGATCCATGCAGGTGCCACATAGGTCATCAAGGGAACAATAGCACCTTCATAGATAATTTTTAATGCTGGTGATCCTATTCCCCAGGAGACCTTAGCCATTTTTGATAATGAATTAATTATTTTCAGAGCTTTATTGCAAATATCATTGACGTGGAGGTTCCAATTCAAATTACTGTCAAAATGTACACCGAGATATGTTAAACCTTTAACTATTTTAAGTTTTTTGCCATCCATGAAAACCGATACACAGTGGTTTACCCTTTTACGTGCGAAGTGAATGGCTTTTGATTTATTTTCATTGAAAATAACTTCGTTGTTGGTTGATCATTCAAACATTTGGTTTAAGCAAACGTTTCCGGTCATTTCTAATTCTAACCCAATCTTCATTGTAATTAGAAGCAGGAGATCGTCAGCAAATGCAATCACTTCTACACCTGTAGGATAATTCAACTTCAATACAGAATCAAAGAAAATGTTCCAAAATCCTGGTCCGCAACATGATCCCTGCGGACATCCCTTGGTAACCCTTTTGCTGACAGAGATTGTTGTCGTGTCAAGAGTTGCGATTCTATCGCTAAAATAACTTTTGGCCAGCTGAAAAAGATTTTTCGGGCATTGGAAGGTATGCAGTTGCTTTAATATTGCGGGCCACCATGCATGGGGAAAGCTCCCTTGACATCCAAAGAAACAATTAGTACATCATTTTTATTCTATAAGTTCATTTGAATAAACTCATTTACCCTATAAACAGCATCAATAGTACTTTTTTGAGCTGTGAATCCATATTGGTTCTCACTTAAGCGCTTCTCTCTGTTTAAATAATACATAATCCTGTTAATCATTAGCTTTTCTAGTAGTTTACCGCTGAGAGGAAGCAAACTTATGGGGCGATATTTTGAGGCATCGTCGGAAGTTTCCTTGCCAGGTTTTTCAAAGTACCTAATGGTGGACTGTTTCCAAATATTCGGGAATTTGCCTCTATGTAGGCATTCGTTAAAAAGTGTTTGAAGAAATTTAGGAAAGAATTCAATAGTTTTACCAAGGATATCGCTACAAATCCTATCGCTGCCAGGAGATTTTTGGGGTTCATGCCTTTCGTTATCGAAGTAATTTCATGAAGGTAAAAATTAAATTATTTTCCGTGTCTACTTTGTTGTTTATCAATTGTCTACAGTACTTATAGCAGTTTGTATCTGCCTCGTCCCCATCATTAGGTACGAAATGGTCCATAATGACGTCAACGGTATCTTTTAGGTTATTTGTATAATCGCCGTTCGAATTCTTAATTGTGTGTAAGTTTGTTTGAGGATTAATTTTGTTGGAGACTATTTTGTATAATATGTTCCATGTTTGTGCTGCTATTGTGGAGGAGCAAAATTCTCTCCAAGATTGTAATTTTGAGATATTAATTTGGTCCGAGTATTGTTTTTTCCAGTCAAAGTAATCCTTTTCTCTCGTAAATTAGTGTCATTGTAAGTTCATTGAAATTTTCTTTTTTTTTTTGCATTTACAATTTTACGTAGGTTAGTTAATTCTTTCGTCCACCAACTAACGGTTTTCTGGTTTCCTCTGTTATATCTATTATTATTTTTAACATTTGTTATTGATTTTTCTACACACATTTTTAAGTCCAAGATTGAACATTGCTAGGATGGTTTCAATATCCTTGATTTTATTGTTAGAAATTTTAATATACAATGTAAAAAAGAGAACATAAAGATGTATTGTATTGTATTTTTCCATTTTCCCCAATTGCATGCTTTTCTGATACAGCACGGTGTGGTGTCTTTCTTACCTAATGTTTTTAGTAAGTGGGGTGGGATGTCCCCCACGAAGCCTTTACTGATTAAGAAAAATTACTGTCACAAAAACCATTTGCAAAACAATATTTCATCATTACAGACATTCATTTTGCCAATGTTCAAAGGGACAAGCCATTATAAAAGTGATGCAGTGCAAAAATAGACCATGAAGAAAATTTCTGACCAATTATAAGTGTACAGTTTGAGTTTTGGCGTTGTAGGAAGAGCTTGTCAGAGTGGGATTATTCTGCAATTTCCCCTGGTATTCCTAGTAATGGCATTTGTTAAAACATGTTTTTATTTAACACATAATTGTCAGTTTATCCATAAGTTAAGCAATGATTTTTATCAATAATTTTACGCATAGTAATTCCAACACCGATATTATGGCATGGTTAGATGGTGAAATGTTAGCAAAGAAAACTCATCTAACCATGCCATACATAATATCGGCATTGGTATTACTACGCCTAAAGAACGTTGATAAAAATTGTTTCTTAATTTAATCTGCGTAGTGTTCGACTTGTATAAATATATCTGTAAGTATTGTTCAAGGCCCCAATCATGGTCTGTTGCTCTTATATTCACACACTCATAGGCATTGCCAGGGGGTGCTTTTGGGGGTTGCAACCCCCCCCCCCATTGCAATGAAATTTTGTATATTTAACATAGGAATATATGAGTTGTAGCTCTGTAACCCCTCATTGAGCCTATAACCCCTCCCCCCCCACTTATGAACTTTCCGTTTATGCCTATGCACATACCCATGCTTTCAACGAACAAAAGTTTATATTTCCAGGTGTGAATTACTTATAGTGAAACCAGCACCCAATGACAGAGACATTTTCTGTTTGAAAGGTACAACCAGTTAAGTTTGCTTGTTTGGTTTTACGGCTCAAAGACTACAGTGGTCATGCTGCGCCGGGACCTACTGTTTTCCGAGGAATCCGAACCTCTTAAGGCCTAGGGAACCAAACCCCGGACTACAGTGAGCAGTGCGATCTTTATGAGATCTCTGAGTAAGCGTTCTTTGCACTGCTGGGAGTCGAACCCGGATTAGCGGCGCACTAGGAGAACGCGTTACAACACTGCGCCACCGCAGGGCACACAACCAGTTAAAATTTTGGATTTTAAAACAAGATTCATCATGTTCAAAATTGACAAACTTTACGGCAATTTACTTACAGAGGGAAAAAGTGTTTCTGTTCAACATCAAGCCTGTCTTCAAGATACAGATCAAAGTCAGCATGCAGCTAAAAAGGAAATTAATAATTCACATGAATTAAAGCGGTTCAAGATGAATATACTTGTTTTAAGTGATAATTAATAAAAAATAATGAAATATTAATAATAATTATAAGTCAAAAGTAGTGACAAATTTAAGTATTCTTAATGGCTAACATATAATTTGCTCATGCTTTCATAGTGAAAGGTCAGAAAAGGCTACTATGCACCGAGAACTATGATTCTCAGTCTCAGAGGAAGAGGGACATCAGCCACCAAGAGAAACTTACCCACAACAAGGAAGTATAACCTGACAAAAATATTTTCATAGTTTTTTGGCTAACTTGCATCTAAAAGTTCTTGCAGAACTGATAAAGTTGTAGCCAAATCAGAAAAGGTGTTTTCAAGTTTACAAGAAATTTTGGTCAGAAATAATCAACTGCACATAATGGCATTTAATTATTTTTACACTTTGACTTGATTCTTCGATGCCGGTGTATATACCAGGCAAGATATACAGCCTTCAAATCAGATTCCTTTCTCTCTGGCCCATTGGTTAATAGGTCCATCAAATGGCTTATATTGATGATATAAAGTCTATTACGAATATTTGTTTTCATATTCATTGTGCTAAATCTCCTCTCACAATCTACAGATGCACTGGAATTTACCATTGAAATTGGCATATTATAGACATGGTGCACTTGCATAGTAAATTTCCTTCAGCAGCACAGTACAGTTTTGCAGCGCATTACTTGGAGTTACAGACATCTGGGATTGGACGAGAGGTACCCTTACTACGCGTCACGTCGGTGCGTTTTGTCTCCTGAGTGTACAATATTTCTGGGAGTTTTTATGCAGCTTGATATTCCCAGTGAGGGTATGTTTCACCTTCGATGTGGAGGACAGTATGATGTCCTTTCCCCTGACCATACCGATGATCTCGCCATCACCGCCTTTCCGATTTTAGTTGAAGCTTTACGGCAGATTGCAGCAACAGTTTTTCTAGCCAAATTTTGGTTAATGTCGCCTTTCAGCAAAAAGGCTAGCAACAGATTAATCCCTGCCCACAACTATGGTGGGCAAAGTGGCGTGCACGTTCTATAATACCATTAGGACTATCAAATCCAGGGTGACAGCACAATAAGCGAATGTTACCATTACGAAACTGGAGAACAACGGATTTACGTTTTATGAAAAATCTAAACCCTCTACTACTACTAATGTATGCAGTGGGAATTGGGAAGGGTGGCCACCGAAGGAGGCACTGTAATCCCAGAATCTAAACCTCTTAGCCTGGGAAACTAACCCCGATTACAATGAGCAGTTAGTTGGTTTTTTTGTTGGCCACATTGGAAATTGAACTAATACTTACAGCATGATAGGTAAATGTATTTATTACCACTACATCACTGCAGAGTCATTAATGTATTGATTTAAGATATGCAGTCCTCTTAAATATTACATAATTTGAGAAATATATAATATATGAACAAAAGATATTCTCTCGGGCAACATGGGCCTTGTCAGACCCTTTGTCTTTACCCTATGTTGCCACAGCTGGACATGAAATACATGTAAAAATCATCTCTGAAATTATCGATGATTAGAATAACTATAATTTACATATATTAGAAACATGCGTTAGCAGCAGTTCTTCATCAGAAGTAATTACTCCTGATGAAGGACTGCTGCTGATGAGTCCAAAAGCTTGGGTGATCTTTTTCACTGCTCTTTTACCAATATTTAACCTTTTGGACGTAAGCTAAAAATATAAATTATTATGGCGTTAAAATATGGAATGAGCTACCTACTGATATAAAGAACATACAAAGTAAAGGAGAATTTAAAAAAGACTTAAAGCACTGCTAATAAATAGGCAACTAACAGATCGTGAATTAGGGAGTGGGGACATTTAATCTTCATTTAATGATTTTACTCTGCTTTCCCCTGCTCTGTGACATGAAAATAAAATTTTGATTGATTAATAGTGAATTGGCAATGGCAGATGACATGGGTAAAGATCAGAGGCGGTTCCAGGGACGGGCAATCTGGGCAACCACCCGGGCCCCACTACTCGTGGAGGCCCAGCACCGACCCTTTTATTACTGACGCACTTGTAATGTAAAATGTTTGCCCCTTTTTTTCTGGGGCTATTTCATACCCCCCCCCAGGCTCTCCGGTAAGGCCCCCTCTCCAAAATGTAAGGGCTTCGCAAAAGTAAATGGCCCAGGGCCCCCGCAAAATCTATGGCCGCTACTGGCAAAGATACACCACAGAGTAATTATTAAAAAAAATACTATGGGTCATTCCAATTCAACCACACCCCGACACCTGACAGGGATTTTAATAAATCTTGGTATGTGTACTGATCTTATGTAGGTGAGAACCCATGTGAAATTTCTCTTCCCTAGGGCTCACAGTTTCTGAGATATAAGGAGTCAAAGTTTGGAGAATTTCCATGAAGAGTACATTTTTTAACCCCTTTTTTTCTGACTGCAGTTTCGTCTTCAAAAAATTGCAGCTTAAGATCTGAAATCTCTAGGGACTCGAAATTTTGACTGTAAATCAATAGAAATGTGCTGATTATAAATAAAAATACTGGAATGGTAGTTTCTAACTTTTAAGGCTGGAAAAACGTTTAAAAAAAAATAGAAATTATGTAGATTTTTCCAAAATTTTTGATATTACAAAAAAGCTACCAAAAGGCAGATGAAAAACACTGGTCCTTTTTTTTTTTTTAATTTTTAATTGAAGTTTACACTTTGGTCTTTCTAGTTTTGAAATAAAAAACATGTCTTTCTCATGGCTTGCATAAATTTTTGCTACTTTTTTCGGAAAATGCATTGACCTAGGGATTGGATTTTGCTGTGTTTTATAGTGCAAGGAAGGACAGCTAAGGTTATGCTGCACCAGGAGCTACAGTTTTCTGAGTGATGCATACTTCTGTAAGTTAGGGAATCAAACCCAAGAATATGGACCAGTAGAAAAAGCAATAAACTTCCCTTATTGCAAAATTCTATAATGTAAAAAAATTGCACCCAAACTATGATAGATCCCAAAGCCCACAAATGCATTAAAACGGCCATCTGTGTGAGGTTCAGCAGTATCTGGAGAAATCTCAACTCCGTAAAGGATGGAGAAAAGCAGGTATATTGGGCATTTAGCAGTTTATGCACAAAATTGTCCATAGCTACAACTTACAGGTTCCCCATAATTCCTTTTAAGGTGAACATAATCGAATTTTTCATAGGGATTTCTTGCAGCTGCTGACACTGGCTCAAGATTTGGATAATCTCCAAACCCTTCTTCTTCGGGGTATGGCTTATAATCCTCAGGAATGAGGTTATACTTTTTTGCTGCAAGTCTGCGTTCTTCTTCAGTCCTAGGATAAGGTCCAGGTTTCCAGTCCTTGTTCCATTCTAAATAAAGCATTTTAAACATTCAATCTTACATAACATACGAGCATATGTCACTTTATGTTTCATGAATATTGCACTTAACAAACATTTAATATCGTTGCAACACTGTGTGGAGTAAGTTAATCAATATCAGTATTTCTAAACAGTACATGTTCGCTTCATATTTCACACAATCATATAAAAACAGTTCATTCATGACATACGATGACTAAATTGAATCGTGTCAGAGAGATTAAAATGGAAGAAATAAATAAAAATTTAACTCATTACCTTAAAAAGTCAGTATTTAAAGGCGATTCATTGAACGGTTTCTGAATCTAAATCCTTTCAGCATGGTTTTAAAAAAGTATTCGTACTGCAATACAAGTAGAAAAACACAATAATTACCTTTTACAGTGAATTTGCGATAAGTCGAATTCCTGGGGACCAACTAAAAAAGTCGAGTTACTGGAAGTTCGACTTATCGTTTTAAATATAAAGTAACTTCGTTTACAAAAAAGGAAAACATTACATTAAGAATTAGAAGTTATTCATTTTATGAACTATATTATTTATTGCTCAATGCAACTTTTGTATTACCTAGCCATATTTTAAACGCAGGAAACGGTACTTACATTAATTATGTTTTCTCAAAAAATCGGATTATTTTTGAAGAAATTCCTCTTTTATGAAATTATTTACCTTTTATAAAAACACGAACAAAATTTCGTATACGTTATCTCTACTTTTCAAGATACCGTAGCGCAATCAATACCACGTCGCAAAATTTTGCCTTTTCGTTCTTTACACTCTTCATTGGGCAAAACTTTTCCTTCAAAGTCCCGAACACAATGTTGTGCCTTGTCTTGAATTTCTCAAGCCATCCTGCACTTGCGTTGAAGCCCTCCACTTTCAACAGACTAGCGAAGTCCATAGCTTTTTTATATAGCATCGTACCACTAACAAGGAAATCCTCCCGGAGCTCACACTCCGAATCTAACGAATTTAATTCAATCGTAAGTAAACACCATAAGAAACCTAATATGTGAAAATTATCTGGCTATCTCCTCAGATTAACGCTAAAAATAATTAATAAAAAATGATTTTGGTTTGACAGAAGAGAGACTTTATCTCCATTTGGCGCCTTTTAATTTCTTCCATAAATTCCTCAAAAAGCATCTAAACCACATTAAATATATTTACGTATATTCTGTTTCATGTTATCCTCACACCGATAAATAGAATACAAGCGATACTTCGTTACAGAATTTTTAAAATAAAAACAAATGCTTCTCTTATGCACAAACTGAATTGAATTGTAACTTGCAATGTGATTATAAAAATTAAAGTAAATTGTTTTCTGCTGCGACTTTCAGAAATAAAACAAAAATAATATAGAACTTCAATTTAACGAATAGGAAAAAAAAAAAAGCTTTGCAGCCACTTCAAAATCTAACAAAAATAACGCAATTAATCACTGTAGGCTATTACTGGACGTATTCTAAACTTTTAGAATAGTCCTCGGGTTCAGTTTTCACTCTTTTTGATCAACTAGCTACCTCGCCACGTGTTGCCAAAAAGGTTGCAATTGGCGCTATTTTAACTACATTTTAACATTTAATTTCTCGATTTCTAGTGGGAGGGCATAGCTGCTAATTTTCACACATTAAGGTTTGTAATGCGCGTGTACATTAAGTTGAATTAAATTCGTTAGATTCGGCGTGTGAGTTCCAGGAAGGTTTCCTCGTAAGAGGAATTTTACTGTTCTGGCTCCTGTACGATTCAAAACACTTCAAAAAGTGGATTCAACATCAGGAAAAGCATGGGCGTTTAGTCTCTTATATTTCGGATCAACATTGCACTCGCGTCTTTTCAAGATTTCCTCTTTACTCATCAAAATGGTTGATAGCATGTTGGGTGGAATGCCATATTTCTCTGCTGGATCCTTTTCCCTTAAGTTTGGATTATGCTCAGTATTATTTGTTAAATCCACTTTTTGTTTCAAATTAAGGATATTACACATCTTAAAACACTGTGCCCAAACAAAAACACACCTTGCAGTATTCACAAAGCACTCTAACAAACGACCACAAACACTTCACTATCTGAAAAATGAGGTTTGGAAATGAAAGCAAGAAGCTGGAAAAGATCCTGACTGGGTAAAAACCCTTATGGCGGGTGATGGCATGGCTGAAGTGAACTTCGACTTAAAGAAAAAATTTCATTAAATTTTAATAGACGGGACCGGGACTTAGTAAAAACTTCGACATACACGAATATTCGACTTAATGGACTTTGACTTACCGTGAATTCACTGTACATAGAATGAATATTTCCCATTTGTGTAGAACTTTTTATGAAGAAGGAAAACAATAATAATTACACCTTTATAAAAAATTATTATTTTAAATCAAAATAGTTTCCTTTATTTATTAATTTACAATAGTAATAGCACATGCATGTATATAGCATAGCTCCTCGGTATTTTATCGGGTTTTTTTTTATTTTATTAAATTAATTTTTTTTTCCTCAGTATTTTAGTGTTCTATTCGTCTAAATCGGAAAGTAATTTAAACTCTTCAGAATCACAAGAGCTTGGTTCATTTTCAGATTCTTTTGTTTCTGAATCTGATTCTCTATTTTTCCATTTCCATCTCAGCTTCTGACTTTTCTCATCTTCTTTGCTAAACTCCCCAGATGAAATACTTCTATAGGGCTCATGCTCATCTAACCTTAGTTTTGGAATAGATTTTTGATTTAGCAATTTCCAATTATATGACAAATAGGTTAATTTTGCAGCCTTTTCGGATTTCAAATGATTTCCCTTTTTACTGTGGATCCAGCTGAATGTGCTAAATGTTCTATCAGTGGCAGCTGATGTTATTGGAGCAATTAAGATAATAACGGCAACTTCCACCAATTCATTTGTCCCTCTCAAACCTCTCCACCATAGTAAAGTGCTCACAATGTCAACTCCTTCTCATATGAATTTCCTTGCCCAGAATCCATCCTTGTCTCTGCAATTTGCCAAATCTGTTCTTAATTGTACATTATTCAGTCCCATGTGTTGTCCCACATCACAAATAAAACTTATTGCATCAATTAACCTGTTAACTGGGTATGACAACATTTTTCGTCATGCCCAGAAGACTACCAAAATGCGAATGACGACATTTTTCGTCATTGAAATTAAATATATTTAATATCACTGAAATTAATTAAATATAATAAATAAATAAAAATAAATAATAAATAAATATAAATTATAAATATTTATTATATAAAGTTGAACACTGGTAAAATAGCAATGAAAAAGATCACCCAAGCTTTCGGACGCGTCAGCAGCAGTCCTTCATCAGGAGTAATGACGATGTTATGTTTCTGTCTCTTTTTATACTTGAAATTTCTGGAAAAACCCTTCATCAGAGTAGTCCCGCAGAATGGAAAAACCCAGTGGGAACCAATGGGAGGCCTCCAATAGGAATCATGGAAAAGCTTTAATGGGAACCAATGAGAAACCTATATTGCGGGGCACCTGATGTTGGGGAAGTCCCATACATTTCAGAATAAGAGTTGTTCGTAAGTTTCTGAAAGTGTTTGTGAAGTATTAATGATTTTCCCATGTAATTTGTAAGTTTCCCAAGATTCTAAAAAGAGTCTACTATTCTTGTTTGTGATATGTAGATGAAGTATTTTTGTTGAGTTCCAGTCAGGTTCGTGTCCGTGTTGTAAAGCTTGTTTTGCCAGACGTGAGGCTATGTCTCCTTTCGCTAGTGTTTGTTCGTGTTCTTTTCTTCTTGTTTTAATAATTCTTTTTGTTTGCCCTATGTAATGTTTGTTGCAGTTTTTGCATGGTATTTGTATACGGCGCCTATGAAATCTCCTGGTGAAACTGAATCTTTAACTTTTGTAAGTTGTTTGCGAAGTGTTGTGACAGGAGAATAGAATGTATGGATATTTGCCTCTTTAAGGATGCGAGAGATTGTTTCGGAAATGCCGTGAATATATGGAATGGATATGTGGGTGTGAGATGTATTGTTAAAGGTGTACTATTGGGTTTACAGTTTCTGAGAACGAATCGTTTAGGGTATCCATTATTTTTAAGTGCCGTGTGTATATGTTTGGTTTCTGTGTTTGAAAGTGCCTCATTACTGCAGTGAGAATTTGCTCTAAGACTTAATGCTTTAACAACGGAAGCTTTATGGCATGTTGGATGGTGTGATTTGAAATCGAGATATTTGTCTGTATGTGTGAGTTTACGGTAAACTGGGGTGAAGATAGAGTTATCGTGAGATCTGTTTATAAGAACATCTAGGAAAGGGAGTTTATTGTTCTGTTCTGTTTCGTATGTAAATTTTATATGTGGGTTTAAGTTATTAAGGTAATGAAAGAAGCTTTGGAGTGAATTAATTTTAACCACAACAAATGTGTCGTCGACGTACCTTTTCCAGAATTTAATGTTAAAATTCGGTGAGGACAAAGTAGTTTCCTCAAATGACTCCATGACCAAGTTAGCTACAACACTTGAGACCGGAGATCCCATGGCAGTGCCAAAAACTTGTCTATGGATAGAACCATTTGAGGAGAATACAGCCGAGTCCAGACAAAATTTCAACAATGTGCAGATGTCGTGAGGTGTTAGTGAAGTGCGTTCATGTAGTGTTGTGTCATTTTGGAGGCGTGTAAGTGCGGTGTCGATTGCAAGTGATGTGGGAATGCAAGTGAAGAGAGAAATTACATCGAATGAGACCATGAGGTCGTCGTCGTCAAGTTGTAGGTTATTTAAAGAGGTGCAGAAGGATTGGCTAGTAGAAACAGTGTAGTCGTTATTACCGATTATAGGAGAGAGTAGACGTGCAAGATATTTTGATAGGTTATATGTAGGAGAGCTGCAAAAACTAACTATAGTTTTAAGAGGAATATTTTGTTTATGAATTTTAGGTAATCCGTAGAAGGATGGTAAGCGGCCGGAAGTGCATTTTAAAGAGTCGTAGAGATTAAATGTAAGTTTTTTAGATTTATAGAGTTTTAGAAGGAGAGAGTTCATTTTGGATTGAATTGTTTGTGTAGGGTCTTTTGTGATGCGGGTGTATGTATTTGTATCAGATAAGAGTGTAGAGACTTTATGTAAGTAGTCTGGACGATTTAAGACGACTGTAGTACGGCCTTTATCAGCTGGCAGTATGACAAGGTCCTTGTCGTTCCGTAGCTCCCGGAGGGCAACCCTTTGCATAGGCGTTAGGTTGTCCTCAGGAAGTTTTGGACGCCGAAGGAGTCCTGCCACTCTGCAGCGGATATCAGCTGCAACACGTTCGTCAGTGTGAGTATTTTGTAGAGCATTTTCTATGGAAGCGAGAATCTGTGGTGTAGGAATTTTAAGTGGAGCAGGTGAGAAATTTAGGCCGAGTGATAGTACGAATTGCTGTTGTGGTGTGAGATTTTTATTTGAAAGATTTAGTATCCAGTTTTTTGTAAGGAGTTTTGACTGTTTTGAAATAGAAGGTCTAAGGTTGTTAAGTTTACGTGAATGAGTAAGACGAATATGTTCTTGGATTTTAGATTCTTGTGAGCGAGTAGCGGATTTAACTAGGAGCATGGTAAGAAAATCAAGTTTAGTATTTAGAAGGGAAGTAAGAAAGGATATTTTATTTTGAAGCTGAGCGAGTACGCGGTGACAGAGAGAAATTCTAGCGGAAAGAAATTTAAGACTTATGTTATGCGCGATGCGATGTCCAAAGGCTGAATTTACAAGAGGTTTAACTTTAAGTTTGAAAGGGATAAGAAATTCCTTTTTACAGGTGTGATTAAAGTGAAGATGTTCTTTAAAACGGATAACTTTAATGTGTGTTTTGATGTATTTATGGACAATTTGAAGAGTTTCCCGACCACAGTGTAAACAAATAAAATCAAACATGGTGAGTCACTAACACCTCACGACATATGCACATTGTTGAAATTTTGTCTAGACTCTGCTGTGTTCACCTCAAATGGTTCTATCTATAGACAAGTTTTTGGCACTGCCATGGGATCTCCGGTCTCAAGTGTTGTAGCTAACTTGGTTATGGAGTCATTTGAGGAAACTGCTTTATCTTCACCGAATTTTAACATTAAATTCTGGAAAAGATACGTCGACGACACGTTTGTTGTACTTAAAACTAATACACTCCAAAGCTTCTTCCATTACCTTAATAACTTAAACTCACATATAAAATTCACATACGAAACAGAACAGAACAATAAACTCCCTTTCCTAGACGTTCTTGTACACAGATCTCACGATAACTCAATCTTCACCTCAGTTTACCGTAAACCCACACATACAGACAGATATCTCGATTTTAAATCGCATCATCCAACATGCCACAAAGCTTCCGTTGTTAAAACATTAAGTCTTAGAGCGAATTCTCACTGCAGTAATGAAACACTTTCAAACACAGAAACAAAACACATACACACGGCACTTAAAAATAATGGATACCCTAAACGATTCATTCTCAGAAACTGTAGACCCAATAGTACATCTTTAAACAATACATCTCACACCCGCATATCTATTCCATATATTCACGGCATTTCCGAAACAATCTCTCGCATCCTTAAAGAGGCAAATATCAAAACATTCTATTCCCCTGTCACAACACTTCGCAAACAACTTACAAAAGTTAAAGACCCAGTTCCACCAGAAGATCTCACAGGCGCCATATACCAAATACCATGCAAAGACTGCAACAAACATTACATAGGACAAACAAAAAGAATGATCAAAACAAGAAAAAAAGAACACAAACAAGCACTCGCGAAAGGAGACATAGCCTCACGTCTGGCAGAACACGCTTTACAACACGGACACGAACCCGACTGGGACTCAACAAAAATACTACACCGTCACATCACAAACAAGAATAGTAGACTCTTCTTAGAATCTTGGGAAACTTACAAACTACACGGGAAAGCCATTAATACATCACAACCACTTCCAGAAACTTATAAACAACTCTTACTCTGAAATGTATGAGACATCCCCAAATTAGGTAACCCGCAGTGTGGGTTTCTCATTGGTCCCTATTGGGGTTCTTCCATGATTCTATTGGAGGCCTCCCATTGGTTCTCATTGGGTTTTCCCATTCTGCGGGACTACTCTGATGAAGGGTTTTCCAGAAATTTCAAGTATAAAAAAGAGACAGAAACATAACATCGTCATTACTCCTGATGAAGGACTGCTGCTGATGCGTCCGAAAGCTTGAGTGATCTTTTTCATTGCTATTTTACCAGTGTTTAACCTTTTTATGTAATTTCCTCCCTGGTACCCTGTATTTTATTTCTATTATAATATTTTATATTTAAATTATTAATAATAAAATTTAAATATAATAAATATAAATAATTAAATATCACTGCGAAAAGAAGTCCCCAGTATGAAACGAGTTTCTCAAAATTTTATTCCCTGGTTAACAGGTTAATAGAGTAGGACTTAATTTGCAAGCTAATGAAGCAGAGTTCAAGAGATCTGTTGCTAAATGAATATGCCCTAAGCTAAACGCTTTCTATAAATTTCTTTAGTTCCGATTGTTCTTCAGCTTTTAGCATTGTGAATGCGGGCAATTTTTCATTTAAAGTAGCCTGAAGGTTTTCAAATTCAAAAAACACTGAATATATCTGTAGCTCATCTGACTGAACTTCGTTAAGTAAATTTGCTATTGGTTTCAGAATGGCGACCATTTTTTCTATACGAACCCAAAACACACCATCATCGAGATTTTACAGTTATATATTTCTTATAAAAATCAGTGGCACAATGTTGTTAGACGATGTTTTTTGAAAATACCCATTTGTATTTACCCTATCCACATCACTGACTAGTCCCCATATTTTTACTATTACAAGGTTTTCTGATTCAATAGTCATGATTATCTGATGTTTTTAGCATTTTAGTAAGTTTGTTTGTTTGAATTTTTAATGGCACAAGAGCATCTGGGCTATACTGCGCCAAAGCATTTTAGTAAGCAGGGGAGGGGCACACTCACCCTCCCTCCCTCAACTAGGCTTGTATTAATTTATGAAAAGTGCTGGTTACGAAAAATGCTTGGAAAATACACAGAATTCTGAGACCAATTTTAAGAGTATAACTTTGAATTTTGGCATTTTTACCTGTTTAGTGTAGTAATCAATATAGAAATTGATTGAATTTGTAATGCTATTGCATACTTAATACATTGTCGTATAGTGCAAACATAACTTTTAAAGGGGTTGAAGAACCAAAACATTTGTATGACTCACTTTACAGTAGTTGTGTAGAACCAAACCTTCAATACCGCGGAAGTATGTCTGTGATTTTTATTCAAATTTGCACAAGTTACCATGAAAAAATAGTACCAACATCGCTCACTTTTTTTTTTGCCACATCCCTATCCCCTTTAAAGATATGCCAATCAAATGTAATTTGCTGATAAATTCACGTAATTGAAACATCGTCAAGAACTTCATTGTGTAAACCAATGATTCTCAACAGTGCCGGATTTATAAATGGGCAAGTTGGGCACTTGCCCAGGGCGTAAGAGGCTGCGGATTTTTTTTTTAATTGCAAATTATTTACCGTAGAATTCTGTCGATCAGCTCTCCCCGAGAAGGCGCCCTCCACCATTATTTTCTAAATCTGAAATTCCGAAAAATTACGTGAAACAATTCCTGCTCCCCAAGGTCGGATCCAGAAAGGAGGGGTGCACCCCCTGAGAATAAATTTACATTAAAAATTATTATTTTAAGTCAAAAATATTTAAAACTAAACTTACAAGTGAAATTTTCAAGCTTTGTGGCCACTCTGAAATTTTGCTCTGCACCTGCCCTTCCTCCTCTTCTCCCAATATCCAAAAAATCGTCGTGAAATAAACTAAATTTATTTATAAAAATATCGTTATTTTATCTTATAATAATGCACATAATGTAGGCTAATCATAAATGGAGCCTAGTACGACGGGAGGAGGGCATGGGCGTAAGCAGCTTCGAAGTTTAGGGGACTGACCTGTTTTCCAGGGGGGGGGGGATAAACCATTTACCTCGATGCTTAGAAGAAATTTTCTTGGGGGTTAGCCCCCTAGTTACGCCAATGGAGGGGGCACCAAAAACTGATGCACCTTGGGCGCATCACATCCTAAATCCGGCCCTGGTTCTCCATGCATCCTTTCTACCATAGTGCCACTTGCACTCCCCCCCCCTCGGGGCGCTAATATACCATATCTCAGGGTATCAGTCCCCACCCCTTCTAAAATGCTCTTCAGCATTACAGTTTGAAACTACTAATTTGAGTCCGCAATTCCCCCTCCCCTTAGGGAGAAGTACCCCTAATGTAAGCAGATAGATAAAAAGTAACATACTTGTTATACCACTCGATTGCCTGTAAATAACGCCGAATTTTTGTACACCAAAAAAATGGTTTTTAAGCAAACGCGAGTGGTTGATAATTTTAGACGCCATAACCACGTCTACGGGAAAAATAAATTTATATGTATGTTTTTTGTTCGTTTTTTTAATTTTGTTTTTCCCTCTAGAAACCAATAACCTCCAAAATATTGTTATTGTACAACTTTTTAGATGGTGCCAAAGCAGCTAATCAAACGTTATGCTAATTCCAAGAACAAATAATGGGGTGGGTATTTAAAATCATAAATCAATCCATTATTTCTCTATACTTTGCCCAACTATCAATTTCTCTATTTATATTTTTAATTTAGTAGTGCAAGCCATAAGTGTTTTTAAAAACATGAAACAACACCACCAATGGTCCAAATTTCATTGACGGTAGATTTTGTGCGCTACGAATAATTTTTGGTTTCGGTTCACAATGAATCTCAAATTTACTATTAAATTATATTTACTCCATGATAATTAGAGAGTGAAAAATGCATATTTATGCAGCAATAAATAGTTTTGTACTTAACAACTGGTTCCTTACATTAAAAATAAATTTTCAGCCTGTTCACTAGCAACCCGATTTCCTTATTAAGCTCAGAACAAAACAATGTACGACTGGTTCTTATTTTTAAAACTATTTTAAAAGCCACTGCTCGTAAAACGACTCCAGCATGCCACCAGGTCTATTCATTGTGCACATACGAATTATAAAGTCAGTGGCGTTCGTAGGGGAGAAATTGTGGAGGATATTACCCCCAATTTTAAATGGCAGGAACTACAATATAATAAATACATGTACACGATATATATGTACAGTAGAATCTGTCTAAAAGGACCCTTTGGGACTGGACTACAGTGGTCACCATAGACAGGTGGCCACAATACACGACAGACTTTGGGACTTTGGGATGGGCATGACCAAGTCTCTACCAGTTCTCTCTCTTACAGAAAGTGAGGACTTTATTCACGTGGTTGGTTTACCAAGGTGTTAATTTTACCAGGTTCTACTGTACTTATAAAACTGTTCCCTTTTAACACCGGTTAAATTTTTTGTGTACATTGCTATATGAAATGTAAACAGTTTGTTTAACTATCCGTATATCAGCTGTGACCGTAACAAGTCAAGGAACTAGGGAACATGGCGGCGTGTTGTCGGTGTTGTGCACTGTCGAGGTAAAATTTCATTTTATATTTCTATTTCGCCTGTTTTGTTAATTATTTACGCAAAGAAAGCGTGGAATGAAAACCGAGTTACATACTGAAATTTTTGTCTCCCCATTGTTCTTGTTATGACACGTCTATAGAAATCTGTATTACGTCTACCTGTTTAGTGTAGAGTATATTGATTTTTTAAAGTTTTGTTTCATTTTAGTTGATTTTTTGGAAAAATTTTCATTTTTTTCATCAGTGTTTAATTAGTAATCATCATAGTCAAGAGAAAATGAAAATTTTCGAGAATTTTCTTTCCCTCCTTCCCCCCAATGCTTCCCCCTCGAATGTCCCCCTTTTTTTAAATAGCCATCTAGCCAATGGCTCTCCTGTTTAATCGGTTTTTACAATATCTGTATGCAAGTTAAGTTATTAAACGAATTGGTTTTTATTTTATCAGCGAATGTTTTAATTAAAAGCCTGTACAATATAATTGGTGATGGTTTGCGAAACGTTTTGGTATGTTGCCAGCTATCAAAACATTGCTTCTGTTTGCATTAGGATGTTTCAGATTCGGCGATTTTACCCGAAGTAAACCTTTCGTTCTACGAATTTCGAAAAAAAGAGGGTATTTTTTCACTCATATTATCGATTTGGGTTTTTAAAATTTGCTTCTGCATTCTGAATTTACGATATCTCATAGTTTGCGTTTGAAAACATGGAATAGTGCCTTTGCAGGGAGTGTTGCAAATAATTTTGTTTCATACAGTTTATTTTTGGTTAAATTGAAATATTTTATACATACCAAATTCTAAAATTTTATCTTGTGTTAAATCAACTTTTCATGACTCATGTTTTGTAAAAAAAAAAGAAAAAAAAATTGTATTGACCAGAAGTTTGGGATTGGTATTTTTTAATAATACATAATCGATAGAAAAAGACTATTGAAGTGTAAGAAAGGTGTAGAGGTGTTATCCATTGAAAAAAAAGTATTTTCTTATACAGGATGGCCTTATTGTTGTAAGAGATTAAATTTGTGATCCCCACTAAAAAGCCAAAGTCGCAAATTTTTTTTTTTTTAAATACACACCAAAACCTGATAACATGTTTAAGCTGTTATATATGAAGAGCTATTGATTTAAAAACACAATTTTTATGAGTGTTGTTGAAGCTGAGAATTAGTGATGGGTGTTTCTGTTGTTTATGAAAAGAGCCAACAAACACTTGCTGGTGACATTACTTAGTTCGTTACCCAAAACTATATTCCCTTAAAAACGCTGCAAACTCCGTTAGATTGCCGTATCACGTGAGAGTGTGACGTCACGTAGGTGTGTACGAAACCCAAGCAAGCTGTGAGTGAACGCGTCATGTTTTTCTCGGACGCAGGGGGATTTTTTGCAAATCAGTATTTTTCCTATATCAGTGAAAGCCTAGTGGGGGATGCCACCCACCTGCCACCAAAAAAAATCAGTAAAGCACGAAGTAGCACTCTCATGCCGTAAAAAGCAATGGCAACAAATCACTGTGTCAATTGCCAGGTTTTGAGTTCTTGGAAACACTGTGCTAGAATCTGCTAAAATTGCGCTAGTTTTAGGGGGGTAACGAACCAAGTATTGGAACTCACCTGCTTTTAAAAACGTTTAAAAAAGAACAGCAATCAGGGTACTCCGATTTAAATCGGTGGATTGATATACCAGATCTTCTGACGCATCATTTCAATGTTGTAAAAATTGTAGAGATGAGAATTCATAAAGCACAGTTTAGTTCACAGTAATTACATGTAAGTTCTGAATTGATTTTAGCTGTAATAACAAAAAATCATGGCCCTGTGGTGTGGTAACGCATTCGCCTAGTGATACATTAATCCAGATTCGACTCCCAATAGTGCAAAGAATGCTTACTCAGAGATCTCATAAAGATCACACTGCTCACTGTAGTCTGGGGTTTGGTTCCCTAGGCCTTAAAAGGTTCGAATTCTAGGAAAACAGTAGGTTCCTGGACAGCATGATGATTGTAGTCTTCGAGATGCAAAACGACAAAAACAAAAGATCATGTTCCTGTGTATCCAAACATGTATACCCTGATGATGATTTCGGCAGTCATTCCTGTGAACAGTGTTTCATGCGAAAGACGTAAGTGTAAAAAAAAATATTAAAACCAAGCTTAGAAACATGTTACATGTAAATATTGATAGCCTTATCAGGATTTGCACTGAAGAACCGAAACTTCCAATCTTTCCCTTTGAAAAAGTAACACTGAAGTGGCAAGATAAAAAGGGCTGGCATTTATTCAAAGTAAAATCAATGTAACCGGGGGGGAAAACTGTCTTGAATAATTTGACTAACAATGTTAAACTTTATGCAAAAGCAGCACATATAAAGTGTAAAGTTTGATTTTGGTAATTGCTATAATTATTTTTCTTATTAAAATCGTATACAAACATACACTGTTTTGAAGAACTTTTAAACGCCATTATATTTGCTTATAAAACAAATTTAATTACAATGTACATTTCTACCATTCTTTGCTAGTTTTCCAAAAGACCAGCAAAGCCTGGTGGAAATGTACGTTGCAATTAAATTTGTTCTATACGCAAATATAATGTTCTTATTCATATTGCATACTTTCGGCAGAATACATTCCTTTATGCTGTTTTGATCATCGGGCAATTTAAAATGTGAATAACTTAATATCTCATAAATATCAGAAATTTAACACTTTACTTGTGACTTAATGTGTGTTGTGCTGTTTTTGCATAAAGGAATACATACATGGAATACTAATCAGTAATATGTGTAGCAGAAGCATAAATATGGCAATTCTAACTTGCGTCTACCAGTTTTATTTTTTCGACCACTAATTGCGGACCTGGACCATCAGATTTCCTTCACTGGTGACATCATTACTTATGCCAGTGTCAAAATAACTTGTTATGGAATCTCATGGTGGAAATTTGTATTGTTTTGTTTTGACTTTAATGTTTCAGAATTAAGTAAAATTTTAATTTTGGTCAAAGTAAGATCAACATGCCAAGTTGAGGTGGGGGGAATAGGTATGCAATTTCTAAAAAAAAAATCGGGGAGTCCACTATGAAGGTCTGTTAAGTTTAATGGATATGATTCAACCATTTTGGTCTGTTTGAAGAACTGTTCGTTGCTTGTTAGAAAACAATTTTTCCAAACAGATAGTCATTTTTGTTCCCATCAGCCAGGTATCAGATCATACGATGACTAAATCACTGAAGTAGTTTGCTCGTTTATGCTAGACAGGCAAAATCATTCATTTGTTAAGTAAATGATTTGGCATGCCTGTTTTGGGAATCCTGGATGGTGTCCAATTGGTGTAAGATTTGGCAACTAATTTTGCTTCTCTCATACCATAGATTGGCACCGCATTTGTGTGTAGAGGATACATTGTCGGTACTCCAATTACGGGTGTTCCAAGTTACTAGGCATAACTATCAGTCTCATCCAACTGTCACCAAAACTACTGACTTTGTTCCTGGATGCGCTCATTGTTTATTCACATTTACAATATTTTAAGGTAACCTGATCTGTTGCTAGCTACTTGGTGCCTTCACTAGATTTCTACTAGGATTCGAAATTGATTAGATCACAATGGCAAGGCGCGTTACATTTTAACGTATTGTGGATGTTTATTTTGCCGATGTTCTAACAAACAAGCCATGATAGAAGTGATATGTAGATGCAGTGTACAGATGGGTCACGCAAAAAAATCTCCAACCAATTTGATGAGTATGAGTTTTGCCGACGATCATGGCAGGATGGGATTGTTATGCAGTTTTACCGATTCGCACCCTTGCGACGAAAACGTTACAACTCAAGATTTGGTTAAAATGAGTTAATGTTACAACCAGATGTAGAAAACAGTGCTGCATTTTGCCATGCAAAATGTTAGGTCATAAGTTATTTGGGTTTCTGCTAGTTGGCACATGTCATTAGATGAACACAACATCCCTCAATTCAACCAGAAACAGTTTTTTGCATTTTCTGAAGATTTTTTTGGTTGTAACACTTTCGTCGCAAGTGTGTGTATTCAATTAATGAGTTTGCTCATCAATCGTGAACAAGCACTCGTTCAATGATTTGGCACACAGCTAACTGCAGTCACTCACCACACTTAATCATCACAGGACCACATTAAATTGCTACTTGGCTCTTGTGTCACACTTGTATATCAGCTTATATCACGACCAGAAAGAGATTTACTATCTACCAGTGGCATAAGAAAGGGGGAACTTTTGAGTTGCTACATAATAACGTGTGACTCTTACAGTGGTGTAGCAACGGAGGGAGGGACCAAGGGGACCTGACACCCTCTAGGGCCTTAAATTTAAAAAAAAAAAACCTTTTCTTATTTTTTTTATATTTTTACTTTTTTCGGAAAAGAATTTCTTGATGTCATACATCTTATCTTATTTTTGGAATCATGTGTTGAAAAGTAAAACCCCTACGTTTTTCGATCCAGGGACCTTTAATATGTTCTTTTATACTAGCAATTGTATAATGAATAGCAACGAACGTAAGTCATGTGAGAGCATCGTATTCAATTTCTTTAAAAGGTGGTGGGTGGGTGGGGAGATTGTGAATGTAATGAAAATAAGATCAAAAATGTTGAATTCTCTGAAGATGACAGTGCAGAAAGAAAAACTCCAATAGATGCTGAGACATCATTATTTACACCATCTAAAATCAACTTGAATCTCCAATGATAAAAAAAGGAAAGGGCTTTTATTATATAGTTATTATAATAGATCACATAAATATAATTAGCTTTAGAGCATTTTTACTAAGTTATAAAATTTTATGAACAATAATGTAACATGACTATATAAATTTAAAACCTGTTAAAGAAATCCTCTTGAAAAAAAATTTCCATAAGAAGAAAATTAAATTTTGAGGAAGTTTGATGTTACACTTTGTATTCCCCTGCAAGATATAATTTGAGGGGTTACAGAACCTTACAGGATTTTTGCAAAACCTCGAGTTGGGGGTGTTCATCTGACATCGTCGGGTGCGGGGGCTTTCCCAGCGAGGGTTTCCCCGATTGGGGTTTCCCCAGCTGGAACTGCTCCGCACCAGATGACGTCAGATGGGGATTCCCAACATGCGGGTATATAAGCTTAGGACTTTCACGAACTCTTCATTCTGCCTTCACTTGACAAAGGGAGCAGTTGGCTCCCGAAACGTCGTGTTTTTAAACCTTACGCCAGTGTCAAAATAACTGTTATAATTTTAGGGCCATTTTTCCTGTCATTTTTTTTTTTTTAAAAAGCGGACTATATCAAATACAAAAAAAAATACATTTTTTTAATAATATATTGCCTGTCTCATATTACTCCTCTCAAGCGTAAAATTAGTCTCTCTCTTTTTTTTGAATGCATGAAATGGATAGACTGAAAATTTGTTTTTCCATCGACTAATTTTGGAAAGTGGCAGTTTCAGTACAGTTGGTTTAACAATTGTGAATGGCTTGTCTATTCAAAGAGATGTGACTGTGCATTTTGCAAATATTATATGCTGTTCTCACAATCAGGAGTTGAAAAACAAGGCCTAAGTTTGAGAAAACTAGTGAGAGTACTGTACAGTAATTGGAGACATGCAATAGAAGATTTCAACAAACACCAACTTACTAATTATCATGCCAAATGCAAGCTTGATTCTGAAAACCTCCTTGCAATCAAGTCAGGCAAGAAAAATGACATAGTAACTGATATAGATAAAAGTATAAATAGGAAAATTGTTGAAAATCGACCTATGTTAACTTCTCTGATAGGAACTATGGTGTTTTGTGGTAGGCAAAGGATAACTCTTAGGAATGGTGGCTCAGTAGACTTTGATTCTTCTGAAGAAATCGCGCAAAAGGAAGGGAACGTTTGCACTCTTTTTTAAAAATGCGACTTGAGAGTGGGAAAGATATCCTAAAAAATCATTTAGTGAGTATGGGTAAAACATGACTTCTTTCTCGTTGGTCTTCTCAAAATGACATCATTATAGGATGCAATGAAGTAATTTTGAAAAAACTTATAAAAATATCAATAATGCGAAATGTTTCATCATCCTGGTCGATGAAGACACTGATGTTTCATGCACCGAACAATTGTCATTCTGTGCTCGATATGTTGATATGGAGAACATAGCAGTATGCGAGGACTTTCTACAGTTTGTTCCAATTACAGACATCTGTAAAGGGCATAAGTGAAACTATTTTGACAAAACTTTGGTCACTTGGTGATTCAATAGAATTCTTGCATGGTCAAGGAAAGGATAGTGCTTCAGCCATGAGTGGCGATTTCGATGGAGTGCAATTACATATTAAGAACCATTTTCCAAATGCTCTGTATGTTCATTGTAGCGGCTATTCCTTTATTTAACCTTGCTATATGTGATTTATGTCCTTTAGCGTTTATCAAAAACTGTATCAGGGCGATAGGTAAGATGTATGATTATTTCCATACACCTAAACGTCAAGCTGTATTAAATAAAATCATTGTAAATTATTCAAAGAAACTCAATCAACCATCCCCAACTCGATGGATACGGCAACATAATGCAATAAACTTATAATAATAATTTTCGCTAAAAAATATAATTATATTTGAAAGCCCGTACAGAAATATCTACATGGTCAGGTGGGGATTCTTTAAACAATGCAAGTATTTTGTACAATGTTGTAATTAACAAGTATGAATTCATTACTTCCATATATATTTTTAAAAAACTATTTTCATATAGTTTACCCAAGGGCGGGCTCAGGAGGGAGGTCACAGGGGTCATGACCCCCAAAATATATTTTTTCACTGTAAAAAATTCCAACTTTCATGATAAATGAAGGGTGTTATTCCAAGACCATGGCAAATTCTGTCCTTGACACCCCCCACCCAAATGAAAATCTGCATCTGCCATTGAGTTTACCTTTGTTGAAGTATTTACAATCTGAAAAATTGATCTTTCTAAAGTCATTGGTTTTTGCTGAAGATACGCAAGGAGTTATACAAAATTTAATGGACAATTCTGAAAGTGTTCTCTGGGATTTTTAAAGACGTCAAAAATTTTGGTGAAAATTCTGAATTCCCCATATAAGAACCAAGAACTGTAAAATATCAAGCTACACAAATTAACGTCGACTATTGCGCTCCCAAGACACATTATAGGAAAGCTGCTTTTATACATTTTATAGATCAGTTTCTAATACAGCTTGATGAAGGATTTGTAAAACATATATATATTATTTATTTTATATATAATATTTATATTTGAAAAGAAGCTAATTAGCTTCTTTTCAAATCCTATTGCCCAGCAAAATAGCTCAAAACCAAGACTTTGCAAAGGAGAACAATGAAGCAGTGGAGACGCCATGTTCTCGATATTCAGAAGATACTGGTCATACCACATGCGAAAATTTGTATGGCAAGTTAAAAATATGGCGCAGAAAACTCGAACAACTTCAGAAATATTCGGATAATGCTTCGGAAGCTTTTCATGAATGTAATGAAATTATATTTCCAAGTGTGCAAAAACTTCTACAGATAATGATTACACTTCCAGTCACAATGTGTAGCGCAGAGTGACCATCCTTCACCTTACGATGTTGAAAAAATTATTTAAGAAGTTAAGCAGGTGAGGACACATTAAATAGACTATGTTATATATCTACAAGGACATTGGAGATAACCCTGAAGGTGTTTTAAATGAAATGGCTAAGAAGCATAGATGACTTGATATTAAACTTTGCATATTGTATACTTTCGTTTACAAAAGTTATAAGTACTGTTCTTATTTAACAAATGTGGTGTTTTAACATCACATTTCTTTAAAAATAAATCAATCTATTAGGCGATAAGTTGATTTACATTAAAAACCTCTCTTAACGACCACTTCTATTCAGTGACCACCTACCTTAATAACCAGTTTTTCTGGAAACAGATTTGCTTCCTCTCCCATAGACCCAATGCTAAATTTACCTCCATTCATGGACCACCTCTCTGAGAGGCCACTTTTTTTATGGAACCAATGGTGGTCGCCTTAGGGAGGTTTAACTGTATTTGTTTTGTCATATGACGTGTAATAAGATGCAATGAGGTTTGATCCATTCCCCCCCCCGTAGGCAGGGAGGGGAGTAATGAAAAGGTTTTAAAAATTTTGAATTGAATCCCCCCATCCTGACTACTTTTTCCCCCCCATTTCCAAAAATACTATTAGTTTTTTGGTATCTTTAAAAATGAGTGAACTACAGCAATATTCAATAATAGACATATCTACATATTCATATATATATGTGGTATATTCTTATGATTGAATTTACTTATTTTATTTTGGTTTCCTTACGCTGTAAATAGAATACTAATTCTGCGTTTCATATACCTGTGAAAGTGCATAATAATTATGAATAAAGGTGAAAGTGAATTCAATTTTAATAAATCACAATTACCAACTAAAAGTGGGAAATCATCTGTAAATATTATGAAAAGTAATTTGGCGAAGGAAATGACTGACATTTGGAATTCAAGTGACTGCTGTCTAGCTTCTCATCTCACCGTTAAAAGAAATATGACAACTTATACAAAATATAGATGACTTATGTATAATATAGGTAAATGATGGACAAAAAGAAGAAAAACGAATTTCAAATTCTTGACAAACAGCTTTTGATGTAGTGGTCTTACGTCAGTACAGAACTGGAAAGACATTTGATGAAGAATTTTATAATGGACAGAAATCTTTTTGAAAGAATTTGTACAAAATTGACTACTGAATATATTGTGTGGCAAAAAGGAGAGGAACAGAAAAAACTATGTGAGATAGGAAGAATTTCAAGACAAACTGGAAGCAATTCAAGAACTATACAATCAGAAGAAATGGAGGATACTTTGACTCATAGACGTAGCCAAGGGGTTGTTTTAGGGTTGTAACCCCTAATCGCAATGAAATTTTGTATATTTAACATAGGAATATATGAGTTGTATCTCTGTAACCCCTCCCATTAAGCCTATAACCCTCCTTATGAACTTTCTGCCTATGCCACTGCTTCAACTGATATAAATACTAAGGAACAAAACAAGATATCAATATTGTTACTCCTTCTCGTTTTAGTGAACCGTTACAAGAAGATGAGTTCACACCACATTCCGGCAGATCTAATATAAGTAATGTATAAACAGCAAAGCTCTTGAGGTATGGGAAAAAGTGAAAATTAATTGAAATTACCCCTACTATGGTTGATGATGGCATACACAGTGGCATTCAAAATATGACTGGCACGTCAGTGGTGTTAAGAAAGTATCAACTTGGAAATTCGCTGGTTGTTCCAAAGAAATTGATGAAAATATTTTAACTATTTATTGCACAGTTAATGGCTGAAACTCATTTGAGTACAAGGCAAGCCATTAAGGCTGCTCAGATTGTTAGTAACAAGCTGTTCGGACAGAAGTTTACACTGCCAAATGATATTGAGCACCATTCTGAACGATCAAAGCAAAAAACACAACGATGCCCACTTACCCATGGTCCACACCAGCTTCCAACAAGATATTCTGTTAAGCACAATCTGTAATTGCATTGAGAGCTGAACAGCAAATAGGTATGGCTGTCCTGTCTACAGATGATGCAGTGCAGATGCTTGATGGAACATGTCGTGCATGTATTGGGAAAGTAATGGCATTGCCATTGCATATTGAAAAAATGTATTTTACCACTACAGCAGATAGCTAAATAAACGATCTTGTAAAGTTACTGGATTATCGATTTCAAAGGCCTGAAGTTCTCACAAAATCAGAGAGAACAGGTTTATGGCAACAAATCAGGGCAACAATGTCTGATTTGGCAAGTGAAAATGAAGGGTTAGCTAAGGCAATATCAGAACGTTTCGGGCTTACTTATGTTCTAGATCAATTATTTTATATTGTACATACTGTTCTTGCTTGGGATGAATCAATGAAGTCTAATTTGTTCTATAGAAAAAAAAAAGTTGGATATGAGAAGGTGCTTGGAAACGCAACTTATCGTATCAGATGGTGCACAGTATGTAGCTGTGATAGAAGGAATTAATGCACTTCTGAAACTTATTGGACCTGAACATTCACAAAAACCTTGGAATAGATATTTCCAGTTTACAGAATTTATTGAAAAGAAAGGAAAAAACAGCTTTGTGAAGTGACAGCTACAATTGATGATATTGCAGCCATTGTAAGTGATTCCGAAGTACCAGATAGCGTAGAAAAATTCGTACAAGAAACTTCATTCTTCATCATTGGAAAGTATGCCAGAAAATGAACTAGTTGAAACAGTATGGGATGAAGAGTGGCATTTAGGACAAATTATTAGCAAAGTCAATGAAGATACATATAAAATCAAGCACATGAAATGAGCTAATACAGATTCAAATGTGTATTGGCCGTAACCCGTAGAAGACAAAGTGTAACACAAAAGCAGAGCAAATAGTGGTTCTACATCCAATAATAGATATTTCTGATAATTCTTTAGCATGGGCTGTTATATTTAAGTTAATCATGCTTTACTTAATAATTTAGCTGATTATTAAGAAACAGCTGCAAATTACGTTTATCAGAAATAAAAATGTATATAAATGCTGTATTATAAATATTTTTATTATTAAAATAGCTCTATTTTGGAATGTTTTGATGAAATTTGTGTCAAATGACTTAGTTTTCCATCTAGTTTGTAATAAAGGGTTCAAATTCAAAAAGTATGACATATATTTTGGCCATTACAATACCCCCCCAGTAGGACTAGGCAATGTATCGATATAAAACACACATTGTGATACCGATTTTCGATTCAACGATATATCGTGATGTTGTTTGAACGATATGCACATTATCAAACTGATATTACAAAACCTTTGTGTCCCGATGTCAATATCAGCACAGACCAATATTGCAAAAGCAATGTGTCCTGATGTCAATATCCGCACAAACCAATGTGTCCCTATTTCAATATCGGCGCTTCCCATTCCGATGTCAATATTGGCACTTTCCATTCCAATGTTTATTGGATTTCTGCACATCATCAGTTTTGCTTGTAGTGAAATCGGTGTGCATTTACTGAACACAGGTACAGACTTCGTTAGTGTAGGGTCTGATTTGGGTCACTTTTTCAGGATAGGTATATAATAATGATGTCACATGTCAAGGGTGTATCATGGCGGAGGGGGTGGGAGCCCCCATCCTTTTCTAGGTTGCTATTGTAGTTACAACTATGATAATTCCATATTCAGTGTGTACATGAGAGCAATTGTAATGTCGCATGTCAGAGCTGTATTGAGTGCCCTGGAGCCCCCCCATCCTTTTTCTTAGCTGTTATTATATTATATGTTAGAGCTACAACTTCGATACTTCGTAATCAGGTAATGTACATGAGGGCAGTTGAAATGTTTCATATCAGGGCCATGTCAAGGAGGTCCAGAGCCCCCATCCTTTTTCTAAGCTGTCATTGGAGCTATTACTACGACATTTCGTATTCAGGGAGTGTACATGAGGATAGTTGAAATGTTGCATATCAGGGCCACATCAAGGGGACCTTGAGCCCTTCATCCTTTTTCTGAGCTGTTATTGGAGCTATGACTACGATACTTCGTAATCAAGTAGTGTACATGAAGGCAATGAAATATCACATGTCAGGAAGTCCCCATCCTTTCTCTAGACTGCTATTGAAGCTATGTACTACAATATTCCATATTCAGAGCATATATGAGAGCACTTGAAATGTCACATGACAGGACCATATCTGTGAAGGGTTAAGAGCATACTTAGAATGATTGCAATCATTTTATATGATTACGGTTACTTGAGGTAAGGTTTTAAAGAGAAATTAAAAAAAAACTACAACACATATACCTATATTTGCGATTTAATGAACTAACTAGTAACCAAATAAATGGGTCTATCTTAACTACTAGGAAAGATTTATCGAAGTTATTGGAAGATGAGTATGATATTTTAGATGAGCTGGTGATGAATTCAAAGAGAAAAGCAGAAGTAGAATTGAATAACTATTTGACATCGTCGAAAGTAAGCCTAGAAACAAATCCTTTAACATGGTAGAAATCGCACAAAAGCTCTTTTCCAGAGTTAAAAACCTTAGCAAAATTTTTTCAGCAATTCAAGGAACAAGTGTTCCTTCAGAATGAATTTTTAGTAGTGATGGTGATAATGTATTATCTAAACACAGAGTATCATTGTTACCAAAAGATGCAAACATGCTGGTGTTTCTTGCACAAAATATATATAAATAATATTTAAATATTTAGCATTACATGTAATTATTTTAGAAGTTCCCTATTACATGCAACAAAAATTTTAAAACATGTTTGGGGAATTTATATCAAAAATACTCTCCAGATGTGCTAAGATTTACAAAACATCAGTTGAAAATTATAGGGAATTAACAATTAGTTATACTACATGTACGTGTACCTGTTTTTATATGTATTTTTCAGGTTCATGTTTTATTATTTGCATATTCATAAAATGGTTTTAATGTGCATAAATTTAAAATCATAAAGCACACCAAATTAATTTTACGATAGCAATTAAAATAACAGCATGCTAATATCGCAATATGTCGTGATTTTAGTCTGACGATATATCGCGATGTAAAAATTCTGATATCGCCCAGCCCTACCCCCCCCCAGAACGAATACTTGGATTCGCCACTGGACCCTTATGCCAAAGCTGCCAACTATTACGGATTGTCCATAATGATTATGGAAAATGACAAGTTTTCAGTCATTACGGAAACTGTGTCGAAAGTTACACTGTAACTTTACGGCAATGTTTTTCCGTCATAGGAGGAGTTAAAGTCACGCCTTTATTCCTCACAGCTGCGTCTTCCAAGGCTCACGGGAAATGGCACCAACCTCGGAACAAGTCTATTTGAATTCTGGAATTAAAGAGCGGTTAAAATAAAATCAGAAATCAGGCTTTTTGTAAAAATTCCGTCATTATAATCGGCGCTCGATGTAACCGATTTCCACTGCCTTTTTATGATTTGGAAAGGGAAATTTTCCTAATTCCGTTCTCCACTCTGTGAATACGCCACAACTACAGCA